>LR753312.1:2722464-2779167 GCA_902729485.2 Mus minutoides
TAGGGTTCGGCTACCGCCTAGGACGTGGCAATCACTCATTGGCAGGCCAGATTACCTCATGGGTTATGCAACCGGGAATTTCCCAAGCACAGTTGCAGAACCTGTTAACGACCAACGGACAAGCGGACAAGCGGATATGGGCGCCATCTTATAATGGCGACTGCAGGCATTGCAGGCGTGATGTGGCTACCAACATGCACTAAAGCTGTTTATCAGGTTTAGGAGTTCTCTGGTGGAGTTTTTGGGGTCACTTATATATATATTATCATATCATCTGCAAATAGTGATAATTTGAGTTCTTCCTTTCCAATTTGTATCCCCTTGATCTCCTTTTGTTGTAGAATCACTCTGGGTAGGACTACAAGTACTATATTGAATAGGTAGGGAGAAAGTGGGCAGCCTTGTCTGGTCCCTGATTTTAGTGGGATTGCTTCCAGTTTCTCTCCATTTAGTTTGATGTTGGCCACTGGTTTGCTGTAGATTGCTTTTATCATGCTTAGGTAAGGGCCTTGAATTCCTGATCTTTCCAAGACCTTTATCATGAATGGGTGTTGGATTTTGTCAAATGCTTTCTCAGCATCTAAGGAGATGATCATGTGTTTTTTTTTATTTTTGAGTTTATTTATATAGTGTATTACTTTGATGGATTTCCGTATATTAAACCATCCCTGCATTCCTGGGATGAAGCCTACTTGGTCATGATGGATGATCATTTTGATGTGTTCTTGGATTCGGTTGGAGAGAATTTTGTTGAGTATTTTTGTGTAGATATTCATAAGGGAAATTGGTCTGAAGTTCTCTATCTTTGTTGTGTCTTTATGTGGTTTAGGTATCAGAGTAATTGTGGCTTCAAAGAATGAAATAGGTAGTGTACCTTCAGATGATAGGAAGCAACAATTACTGTTCCTTAATATCGCTTAATATCAATGGACTCAATTCCCCGATAAAAAGACATAGACTATCAGACTGGCTACACAAACAGGACCCGACATTTTGCTTTCTACAAGAAACACACCTCAGGAAAAATGACAGACACTACCTCAGAGTGAAAGGTTGGAAAACAATATTCCAAGCAAATGGCCCGAAGAAAAAAGCTGGGGTAGCCATTCTAATATCGAATAAAATAGACTTTCAACCCAAAATTATCAAAAGAGACAAAGAGGAGCACTTCATACTCATCAAAGGCAAAATCTTCCAAGAGGAACTTTCAATTCTGAATATCTATGCTCCAAATGCAAGGGCAGTCACTTTCATTAAAGAAACTTTAGTAAAGCTTAAAACACACATTGCATCTCACACAATAATAGTCGGAGACTTCAACACCCCACTCTCATCAAGGGACAGATCCTGGAAACAGAAACTAAACAGAGATTCAGTCGAACTAAAGGAAGCTATGGAACAAATGTACTTAACAGATATCTATTTTATCCTAAAACAAAAGGATATACCTTTTTCTCAGCACATCATGGCACCTTCTCCAAAATTGATCACATAATTGGCCACAAAACAGCCCTCAACAGATTCAAAATTATTGAAATTGTCCCATGCATCCTATCAGATCACCATGGACTAAGGTTGCTCTTCAATAACAACATAAGTAGCAGAACACCATCATTCACCTGGAAACTGAACAACAATCTACTCAATGATACTTTGGTCAAGGAAGGAATAAAGAAAGAAATTAAAGACTTTCTAGAGTTTAATGAAAATGAAGCCACATCACACCCAAACTTATGGGACACAATGAAAGCATTCCTGAGAGGTAAATTCATAGCTCTGAGTTCCTACAAAAAAAAAAAAAAAAAAAAAAAAAAAAAAAAAAATGGAGAGAGCTTACACCAGTAACTTGGCAGCACATCTACAAACTCTAGAACAAATGGAAGCAAAGTCACCTAAGAGGAGTAGACGGCAGGAAATAATCAAACTCAGGGGTAAAATCAACCATGTGGAAACAAAAAGAACTATCCAAAGAATCAATCAAACCAGGAGCTGGTTCTTTGAAAAAGTCAACAAAATAGACAAACCCTTGGCCAGACTCACTAGAGGGCACAGGGATAGCATCCAAATCAACAAAATCAGAAATGAAAAGGGAGTCATAACAACAGATCCTGAGGAAATTCAAAACACCATCAGATCCTTCTACAAAAGGTTATATTAAAAAAAACTGGAAAATCTGGATGAAATGGATAACTTTCTAGACAGATACCAAGTTCCAAAGTTAAACCAGGATCAGATTAATGACCTAAACAGCCCTATATCTCCTAAAGAAATAGAAGCAGTCATTAATAGTGTCCCAACCAAAAAAAGCCCAGGACCAGATGGGTTTAGTGCAGAGTTCTATCAGACCTTCTAAAACCTTCAAAGAAGACCTAGTTCCAGTTCTTCTCAAAGTATTCAACAAGATAACTATTTTCATAAACAGAGAATGGACAATTTCTTGGAGGTTCAAGGACAAAGGTAAAACATTGACTAGATTTATCTATAAAAAAACTTCAAAATGAATGAGACATTAGGCAGATGATTGACCCCTTGACATAAAGATTATTTTAAATTTGTATGAACTTGTGGGGTTACTAGCAGCTAATGAATATATAATTAGATAGCCAGTCACAATGGACTTGCAGGTAAACATTCTTCCTGACATTCCTTATTTGATTTATTGATGACTTGTATTAATGTTGTGAACTTGCTAAGACCTTTTATAAAATAGAAGCTTGGAATACTATATGATCATGTATCCTGAGAAAGTGTAAGAATTAAATACAAGAGGAAATAGTTTCCCCCTTTTCTCTGTCCTAGAAATAAAGTCTAAAGCCTCTTTTTTAAGTGGGTACTATTTTCTTGTTAATGTGAATTTCTCTGGCTACATGAGGTTAAAGAACTTTTAGCACTGGGGAAGGCACTGTGTCCTTACTCAATACTCCACAGTTAAACCACAGGTATTAATTATCAGAGGTGTGCAAATTTAACCACAAAATAAGCCAGAAAGTTTTAAGCTTCCAGAAATCATCATCTTTCAACCACCGGGACAGTTAAAAGGAAATTTAAAAGGAAATAGGAATTAAAGATTTTCTAGAATTCAATGAAAAAGAATGCACAAATTTCCAAGTAAATGGGGCACAATGAAAACAGAGCTAAAATGAAGGTTCATAGTTATGAGTGTCTTCATAAGAAATTGTAGAGTTCTCATACTCACCAATTAACAGCATGTCAGAAAGCTCTAGTTCAAATAGAAGCACATCCACCAAAGATAAGTAGATAGCAGGAAATAATCATACTTAAAACTAAAATCAATAAAATAGAATCAAAGAGAACAAGACAAAGAATGAGGCAACACATATTTGGTTCTTTGAGAAAATCCTCAGGATGGACAAACCTTTTTTTCTAAACTAAGTAAAAGAAAGAGAGAGAAAGCATACAAATTAACAATAGAACAACATGTCAGCCTACAGAATGGGAAAATATCTTAACCCACCCTATATCTGACAGAATGTTAATATCCAAAATATATAAAGAACTCAACAAATTAAGCATCAACAAAGCAAATAACACAATTAAAAATGGGGACCAGTGCTAAGCAAAGAATTATTGATAGAGGAATCTAATGGCTGATAAGGACTTAAAGAAATGTTCATCATCCTTAGTCATAAGGTAAATGTAAAATAATATGACTCTGAGATTTTATCTTACAGACATCAGAATGGCTAAGATCAAAGACTTAAGTGATAGCACATTCTACCTCAGGGACAAAGACAGAAACTACCTCAGAGTAAATGGCTGGAAAACAATTTTCCAAGCAAATGATCTGAAGAAACAAGCTGGAGTAGCTATTCTAATATTGAATAAAATCAACTTTCAACCCAAAGTTATTAAAAAATACAAGGAGAGACAGCACATTATGTTGAAGTTGTGGAGGAAAGAGAAGACTCCTTCATTGCTTGTGTGAATGCAAACTTGTACAACCACTTTGGAGCATTCATGAGATTGACCTTGGCCCTTGGCACATATGTAACAGTTATGCAGCTTGGGTTTCATGTGGAAGCCTTAACAGTGTGAGAACAGTCTCTCCCTGTCTCTGTTGCCTGCCTTTGAGACATTTTCACCTGATTGAGCTGCCTCTTCTAGCCTTAATAGGAGAGGATGCTCCCAGTCTTATTGTAATTTGATATGACAAGACTGTTTTATATCCATGGGAGGTCTTTCCTTTTCAGGAGAGAAAGGGAAGAGGAATGGATGTGGGGAAGGTGAGTTCATGGAAGGACTTTGAGAAGAGGAGGAAGGGGAAGCTACATTTAGAATGTATTTTCTGATTACAGTTTCCCCTCACAGTTACTCCTTCAGATTCCTTCCCACTTCTCCTCCAATCCAGATTCCTACTGTCTCTGTCACTTCTTAGGAAACAAATAGGTATCTAAGGAATACTAATGAAACAAACCAAACTAAATGAATAGGACAAAACAACCAAAGAAAATGAACAAGTGCACACACACACATACACACACACACACACACACACAAACACATATAGATAGGATTTAGTAGGAAATTACTCCCTTTATTACATTACTCCTTTTATCTTTCAACATTAGCTATGGCTCCCACAAAAAATTTTCTGGTACTCTTTTTTTCCAAACTTAGTTCTAGCTCATCCCTTGAAGAATTACTACAATCTGGAAAACAAGACAATAAGCATTAGAGATGTGAGAATAAAGTACAGCTGGTGGGTGTTTAAGTTGGTACATCCAGGATAAAATCAGTGTGGAATTTTCTAAAATTATCTAAAAGTAGAATTAAGTGCTGACTCACCTATATCACACTTGAGTGTAGAAAAGACAGCATGGTTATCTAGTGATACTTGCTCAGTCATTTTTGTCGCTTTTGTTTTCAAAATAACTAGGAGATGCAATCAGCTGCTCGAGAATATATGGAACTTGAAAATACTATATAGTAAGTGTGTTAACTCAGGCCTATAAAGAGAAATGCTACATGTCTGTAATCACATTTAGTCTAGCTTCAACTTTTAGATTTTATGTTTAACTTGGAGTATCTGCGGAGATAAGGAACCCCAAAGTGGCACATGATATGGAAGAAAGGAAGAAGCCTTTATAGAAAGAGGGAATGACAGAACACATGCAACATAATAGGAGGAGGAAACATTAAAGGTTACAAGTTTAGGTAAGCATGAGGATAGGATTATGTAAGTTATTCCTTTATGGAAGGCCACAATTTAGGAATCTAATTTAAAATATGACAGTTAAGTGACATTACCCTTGGTTACAGTCCAAAACTTGATAGTACAACCCTTTCTGAAGAAACCACATACTTGAGTAATAGAACATGAATAAATAAAGTTGGAACCAATCTGGAAATTTAATCCTTAGGGCTTGCTGTTATATAGTGGAATAAAGTTGTGTTTCTGCTACTAGGAGAGAAAGTAATCAAGCAGATTACACATCTGTGATCCATGTCAACATCAATAGTGACTCATTTGAAATATATTGTGTAATATATATCATCTAGGTTTAAAGTAATTTATTCCTCTTGTCTATTTTTCTGTGTTTACTTCTAGACCATAGGAATTATTTTACTGTTACCTAGAACTGATTTTAGAAAGAGGACAGAATACTTTGTCTTAATAATCTCATGCCTACCTAAACATACGTGCACAATTTTGTTTAAACAATAATAATTATGAATATTTTCTATCTACATTGCATAATGTCATAATAAGTAACTATTTCAAACTACTGAGTAATAATAATAAAACAAAAGAAACTGTCAAATTTTAGAATGTATATTTATAGTACTTTATAAACTTGTCAACAAATTACACTGTGAAGGATAAATAGATGAAAAAAAAACTAAAATTAGCAATTGAAAAACAATCATCAATGGAGAGGATGGAAGAAGTACATGCACATATGTTTGATATTAAGCCCAAATGCTGTAGGTATTTAGTTGAAGTTATCCTTGCCAACAGTTTAACACTCTGGAAGACAGCATGTGTTTATCTCAACAGGGCTCTATAGATTTTATGATTCTTTCCTCAAATGTCAACATAACTATCAAAAGGGAATTGAGCATTTTAGACGTGCTATCACTGAAACATTTTTGGTACTACAGAGTCTATAGCTGATGCATGTCAGCTGAGGCTTCCTGGGGAGTGTTCAATGAAACACAATAAATCAAGTAAAAAAATACAACTGCAAGCATTTTGTTTTTAAGTACAGGGGTCATAGAAGAGTAACTATTATATCCACATCAATTACACTGAAGCCATTAATAAGGAATAGTCTTTAGAATCAGATGAGTAGTCAGTGACATTTGTTTTTAGATATAGCAAAAAATATTGAGTCTTTAGCATACTTCTTTATCACAAATATTGCTTTGTCTGTCATTTTTTAAAGATTGATCCAATTTCTGTCCTGCCTATTGAATTTATCAATATTTCATAGGTAGATATTTAGTGTATAGGTAGATATTTAGTGTATCCTTCTTCTGACAGATTTTTCACTAAATAAAACAAACACAATCCATTGATAATAATATGCTGAAACAATTGCTAGTACTAGTATTTAGAAATTATTTTCATTCATTTCTTTTATTCTTGTTTTTGGTATCATTTACTAGTTTTATAGATAATAGGTCATTATTATATATATGAAGTTGTTACACACTACATTTCTTGATTTTCTGGGAAGTCACAGGATGATGGAAGCTATCTAAGAGGAAAAGCAGAAAGATCCTAAGCAAGGAAAGGGAAAATTTCTCTAAGTTGAGAAAGGGAAAAGTTCTACTCTAAGTGGGGAAAGGCAAAACATCCCCTCTATTGATCTCTCTCATCTCTTTGACCTCAGTACTTACACATATTTTAGAATACAGGATTACATGTTACAAAGTTCATCACAAGTTCACACAAAAAATCAAATCATAAACTGAAATAGAAGTTTACAACAGCAAATGTTTTCATTCATATCCATTAGGAGTAAGTATCTAGCTAAACATCCATCACCTGTCTCAGCTCCACAGGTTCACTAAAGGTTCAAAACCATAACTAAGTTATTAGTGAAGTTTTGTATAGATAAACCCAGTCAATATTTTACCTTCTGTCCAAGCACCTATAATAAATTGTTAGTTCCTTTTTTTTATGACCTTTTGTTAATTGTTTTACAACCTATTGGAATGTGCTCTGAGTAGGAAAAAGTCTGGTTATCATCTAAGAGCAATTAACTCGTGACACTTGGGAGACTGGCAGAGTTCTCATTGCAGCTTTGATTATCAGAAAAGGACCTAATAGCAGTCCCAGTATAATAGACCTTAATAATCACTGACAAATTTTTAGGAATTCTTATAGGATCATCATTAAGACTTAAGTCATCTATTTGTCTATATAGTATCACTACAAGTTAGTACATCTTTGTGTATCTGCAGAGATCTTCTCCAAAGGGGTGTGCTACTACTTAGTAATTGCTATATATGTTTAATAATAACAGGAAAAACATATTAATAGCAGGGATCTTTCCTAAAATGAGTCCCTCACAGCCTTGCTTAATGAGGGTTCACCTGTCACAGATTATATAATAATCCAAAGCAGGCCACTTTAGGATGATCACCTGCTAGTTATTAACTTGACCCATTATGGCTCCTGACAATCCACATTTTGGTCTTTCTTTTTTTAGGCTTCATATGGTCTGTTAATTGAATCTTGTGTATTCTAAACTTTTGGACTAATATCCACTTATCAGTGAGTACATATCATGTTTGTTCCTGTATGACTGAGTTACCTCACTCAAGAGCGACCCATGGCACTGACCACATATATAGCAGATAATGACCTTGTTGGACATCAGTGAGAGGAGAGACCCTTGGGCCTGAAGGTGTTTGATGCCCCAATGTAGGGTAATGCCAGGGCAGAAGGAAGGGAGTGGGTAGGTTAGGACACACCCTCATAGAGGCAGGGGGAGGGGTGGGATAGGGGGTTTCTGAAGGGGAGACCTGGAAAGGGGAAACAATTTGAAATGTAAATAAAGAAAATATACAAGAAAAAAAAAAGACCAAAAAAATTTTTTTACCCATAAATTATTATATCACTCAACCCTCAACAGACACACTTCTACTTGGAGAAGAGGAGAGTTAACACAGAAATCAATAACAGGACGTTGTATAGACAACAAGAATCTTTGAGTACTCAACTCTAAAAGGGATCTTTCCACTAATGGAGGGATGTTCCCTCCCTTCAGGACTCAGGGATATATATAGAAAAGTGCTACACCCACTCCAGTAGTAACCCATCTGACAGGCTGAAAAGCCTGAGTGGGGTCCTGAGGCGAAAAGTTCACGGAAACTTAGTCTCCTGGAACCATGGCATCCTGTATAACTAATGCACCAATGTCCTTGCTTTAGTTGCTAAACGAATCTGTGTGCTTTCCCTCAATATTGCTTCCTTATAAGTGCTCCTAAGGATTCATATTTTGACATATAGCTAAGTTAGATTCTAGGCAATCCTTGATCCAACCTTGGGCATGGATAGCTAAGTCACTGCCCTACACAGGAATTCACCATTATCTAGGGTGATCTAAGCAGGAATTAGAGTAGATACTTAGAACTATAGCTAGCTGAGTTATACCCGTATATAAGTATTTACAATGAGTAGATACTTAGAACTATAGCTAACTGAGTTGCACCCATATACAAGTATTTACAATGAGTAGATACTTAAAACTATAGCTAACTGAATTATACCCATATACAAGTATTTACAATGGCCTAGGGGGAAGGTGGATTATGGCAAGGGCACAAAACCCTTGCCCCTGGCTTCTAACTTTAAGCTCACCTTAGGTGGAGTTGTTTTTGATCCCAGTTGTTAACATGGAATTTTATCCCAGTTGGTTCCTGCCAGTCCTTCCCTGTTTGCATTCCTCTGTTTTATGTTAGAATCCAGTAACCTCATTGTCACCTAACCTCCTTATTTTCTTCTGTATAAAAAGTCTGATGCTCTATTTGACAAATTACGTTCAGATCCACACTCCCTTGTGTCGAGTCTGTTTGTCACCCCACTTCTGCTGACTCCATGCCCATCTGTCCAAACCCCTGATTCCTATGGATTGAGGGGGGGGGGGCGACTAGGCCCGGTTCGTGGCAGAAAAGAAAGATTGTAAGAGCACAAAGTGTTGGTGATTCCAAGAAAACATCTTTCTGACACAAGAGAGACCTTTGTTTGGTTGGTTTTGATGCAGAGATTTACTACTTGTTTGCAAACATCAGATCTGTTGTCCTCTTCCCTAAGTCTTGCAGTACTGGGACTATAGAAAGGTGCCTGCATGCTTGTTTGATGGTCATTTTTGAGTTGTTACCTACAAAATATATCCTGCTTATGACCAATATTTAGATGCTAATTATTTTTTACATTCTGTATATATTTAATTTTAAAATATTAAATATTAATTACACACCTATGTAAATATAGATTAGTGAAATGATCAAATATTTTTTACTTGCTTATTGAGAAAATCCATAACTAACCCAGAAGTCATGTCAAGGTTATCAGATTAATATATCAATCAAAGTAATCAAGCATAGAATTATGATCTCTGTTTTCTTTTATTTGCTTTTCTATAAGGTTTACAGTAAAACCATTATCACTACCACTAGTATTACCTTAGTTTTTCAAGTACTTGAATCAAAGTAGTTGCTTTTGAAATGAAACTGCCTTTGGCAACATGTTACTCTCATAAGATTTCAGAATATTTTAGTTATTAAAATTATTTACTAACTGATTTCAAGTACATGAAATTAAGAGAATTTTAGTAATTAAAAGAGATTAAGCAGTTACCTTTTTAAAGCTTTTGGGCTGGCATACTAAAGGCATGACTTAATCGTGTTGTAGTTTAATTCATGAAGGAAATAGTTATTTCCTTATACATTCAGGAACTGACAATCAAGTGATTACTTTTTAATATGAAATGAGGATTTTGGTTATGATTATTAATAAAACATAGAATATTTTGGTGTAATTAAATTAGATTTTGTCTTTATTTCAGGTATGTCTAATGGCGCTTATAAATAGGAATGATTAACTATGATACTTCATTTATAAAGAGTAGCTTAAGTTAAAAAAATCTTTAAATTACCAACAAGATTTTGCTTTCAATTTATATTTTCATGAGGAACTAATAACTCCACATCAATGTTCATAGAAATTAAAAAAGGAGCATTTCTTGACTGTGTTATAATATTATGTTATAATGTACTACTCCTGGATTTTAAATTGTTTGGATTAAATGGGTTTTAAAATATGCCACATAATATGCAGTTACAAGGAAGCAACTTCATTCTGGCTGGTTGAAGCCGAAAATTAATTACTTCAGAACATTAAATGGTGCAGAGAATTATGCAGAGATAAAGAAAAATGGACACATAAGAAGATGGGCATTTTTCTTTTTGAGAAAAATTTACCTTATATCCTAGGCTGTATTTAAATTTACAATCTTCTTGACACTGATTTAACAGTTCTGTTTTTTGTTATTGGGTTTTTTTTTTTTTTGGATATTTTCTTTATTTACTTTCAAATGTTATCTCCTTTCCGGATTTCCCCTCTGAAAACCAGATATCCCATCTCCCTCTCCCTGCTTCTATAATGGTGTTCCCCACACATCCGCCCACTCCCACTTCCCAGTCTGGGCATTCCCCTGCACTGGGGCATTGAGCCTTCATAGGAACAAGGGTCTTTACTCCTTTTGATGTCCCACAAGGCCATTCTCTGCTACATATGGGGCTGGAGCCATGTTGACTCCATGTGAACTCTATGGAAAGTGGTCTAGTGCCTGGGAATTCTGGGGGCGGAGGGGGGAGTCTGGTTGGTTGATATAATTGTTCCTCCTGTCTGGTTGCAAACCCTTTCAGCTCCTTCAGTCCTTTTTCTAACTCCTCCATTGGGGAGCAATGACCACTCCATTGGTTCTGATATTATAGATGTACAACAGTACCTAGCTTGTAAGTGTTGTAAAATGTATTTTATATTCCCAAATTTCAGTTTCTTTTTCTGTCCTGTGAAAATAAATGTTCTGTGTTGTATGCCTATAAAATAAAAAATCCACCTAAATTGAATCATTATATTCAGATGTAGTATCTAAAAAGAATCATTCTTTATTTCAATACTGTTAAGTTTTTTCATTGTTTTAAAAAACTACATAGATACATGAGATGAAAGAAAACTGTTTTAGATTATGTTAGCTGTTTACATATATGTGAGAAAAATAATCCATTAAAATTCATCTTAACCTTAATCTTTAAAGAGAGAAATTTGCATGCCACAAGTTATTTACTTTAATGTTGGTACTATATGCTTGTTTCTCTGTAAACATTTAACACGTGTAAGTGTTCAACTAGAGTTCCGTAGAACAGAATTTTAATATCAAATCTATCTATCTATCTATCTATCTATCTATCTATCTATCTATCTATCTATCTATCTATAATTTATCTATACATATGCATACACAAGGGCAGGCAGACTGATAGATAAATGATAGATAGATAGATAGATAGATAGATAGATAGATAGATAGATAGATAGATAGATATTAGATGAATAGATGTAAAGGCAATTTTTTCTTTTCTATTGGTCATTTTACATATTGACATTTCAAATGTGAACCCCCTTCTGAGTTTCCCCTCCACAAACACCCTATCCCCTCTCCCTTCCATTAGCTCTAGGACAGTGCTTCCCTACTCAGTTACCCACTCCCTCAGCATCCTAGCATCAAGCCTCCACAGGACCAAAATGCTCCCCTCCCAGTGTTCATCAATAAGGCAATCATTTGCTATATATCCAAAAGTTGCTCCAACATATAACAAGTATACCTGCTCCACTATGTACATAGCAGCCATATTTATAATAGCCAGAAAAGTGGAAACAACCCAGATGTCCCTCAACAGAGGAATGGATACAGAAAATGTGGTACATTTACACAATGGAGTACTACTCTGCTATTAAAAACAATGACTTCCTGAAACTCACAGGCAAATGGATGGAACATGAAAATATTTTAAAATCAACTTTTATATGCTAGGTGTAAATCTAATTTTGGAGGCTAATTGCTGAATAATCTCACTATTTCTAGCTCTTTCTGACTTCTAGCTAGTTGGATCAACTAGGCTGTTCTGTCTAAAACTTCTTTCTAAGATGACAGAATCAATCTGGATTCTCACTGAATTTCTCTGCTTGTCTTCAACCTAACCCTAGCAATGCTGTCTAATTTTCTGTTTCCTTCTTATTAATTTTCACCTGCAAAATTCTCTGTAAAAATTTTCCAGTAAAACTGTTCTCTATTTCTATCTCTGACTCTCTCTCAGTCTCTCGTTCTCTCTCTCTCCCTCTCTCTCTCTCCATTGCCTTCTTTTTTTTTCTTTTCGACTTTTCCCCATATTTTATTAGTTATTTTCTTCATTTACATTTAAAATGCTATCCTGAAAGTCCACCATACCCTCCCTCATCCCCTGCCCTGCTCCCCTACTCACCCACTTCCACTTCTTGGTCTTGGTATTTTCTTGTACTGGGGCATATAAAGTTTGCAAGAACAAGGGGCCTCTTTTCCCAATGATGGCCTCCTAGCCCCTTTAGCTCCTTGGTACATTCTCTAGCTCCTGCATAGGGGTTTCTGTGTTCCATCCAATAGCTGACTGTAAGCATCCAATTCTGTGTTTGCCAGGCACTGGCATAGCCTCACAAGAGACAGCTATATAAGGGTCCTTTTAGCAAAATCTTGCTGGCATATGCAATAGTGTCTGCATTTGGTGGCTGAATATGGGATGGATCCCCATGTGTAATAGTCTCTGGATGGTCCATCCTTTCATCTCAGCTCCAAACTTTGTCTATGTAACACCTTCCCTGGGTGTTTTGTTCACAATTCTAAAAAGGGGCGAAGTGTCCACACTTTTGTCTTCATTATTCTTCAGTTTCATGAGTTTTGCAAATTGTATCCAGGGGATTTTAAGTTTCTGGGCTAATGTCCACTTATCAGTGAGTGCATATCATGTGAGTTCTTTTGTGATTGGGTTACCTCATTCAGGATGATAACCTCCAGATCCATCCATTTGCCTAGGAATTTCATAAATTCATTGTTTTTACTAGCTTAGTAGTACTCTATTGTGTAAATGTACCACATTTTCTGTATCCATTCTTCTGTTGAGGGACATCTGGGTTCTTTCAAGCTTCTGGATATTATAAATAAGGCTGCTGTGAACATAGTAGAGCATGTGTTCTTATTACTAGTTGTAACATGTTTTGTATATATGCCCAGGAGTGCTACATCCACTCCAATAGTGACTTGCTTGGCAGGCCTGAAAACCTGGAAGCAGTCCTGAGGCAAAGAGTATCAAAGGAAACCCATCCTCCTGGACCTGTGGCATTCCATAAGACATATGCTCCAATTTTGTCCTTGCAAATGGATCTGTGTGCTGCCTTGCAGTATTGTTTTGTTATGGGTGCCTCCAAGCAATGACTTGCTAAATACCTAAGCAAGGTGGAGCTTTGCTTCCTGGCCTTCATCAATGCCCTGGGTGGTCCTTGAGCCAAACCTGGGCTTGGAATTCAGAAAGAATGTTGCCTATTCAGTGACATTCAGAATTGCCTTTACTATTGTAAGAGAGATAGTGAAACAAATCTGGCATTAGTAGATACTACATAGAGTTAGAAATCTCAGGGCAAGCTTAGCAAAGTAAATTTAGAATTCTTATTATAGTTACATATGGAAGACCATATTACTTATTAGTAGAAAGCCCCCCCCCCCAACTATTCACTTAGAATAAAAGCCAAGGCACTCCCATACACAGGAATTTACTGTGGTTTAGGAAGTAAATTGGGCTGTGGGTTTAGAGTATTGCATTATTCATGAGAAGGTTAGCTAGAGCAGAACTCCTTAATTAGAACCATGATTTGGGTGTGAATGTGCTTGCCCTGGGAATGTAAAGACCTCACTCCTGGCTTCTAAAACTATAGCTGACCTTAGATAGAGCTGACTTTGTTTCAGTTGTTTTATTGCCCAGTTCCTACCAGTCTTTGTGTTTACATTTTCTGTTTTGTGTAAGAGTCATTCAGCATCTGGTGATCTCATTGTACCTTGCTGATGTGTTACCTAATTTCCCTATTTTCTTCTGTATAAAAAGTCTGATGCTCAATTTGACAAATTACGTTCAGATCCACACTCTCTTGTTTGTGTCTGTTTGTCATCACCGAATTCTTGCCTACTTGCTCGAGATAACCTGTTCCTGGCAGACAGGGGGCCTAAAGTGTCTCCAGCACAGGAGATGTATTTCTGGATCCTCCAGTAGTACTATGTCCAATTTCTGAGGAACTCCTAGATTGATTTCCAGAGTGGTTGTGCAAGCTTGCAATCCCACCAGCAATGGAAATTATGATCATAGCCATTCAGACTGATATGAGGTGGAATCTCAAGGTTGTTTTGATTTGTGTTTCCCTGATGATTAAGGATGTTGAACATTTTTTCAGGTGCTTTTCAGCCATTAGGTTTTCCTCAGTTGAGAATTCTTTGTTTAGCCCTGTACCCCAGTTTTTATTAGGGTTATTTGATTTTCTGGAGTCCAGCTTCTTGAATTATTTATACATATTGGATATTAGTCTCCTATCAGATATAGGATTGGTAAAGATCCTATCCCTATCTGTTGGTGGTCTTTTTGTCTTATAGACAGTTTCTTTTGCCTTAAAGAAGCTTTGCAATTTTATGTGGTCCCATTTGTCAATTCTTGATCTTACACCATAAGCCATTGCTCTTCTGTTCAGGCATCTTTCCCCTGTGCCCATATTTTCAAGGCTCTTCCCTACTTTCTCCTCTTTAAGTTTCAGTGTCTCTGGTTGTATGTGGAGTTTCTTGATCCACTTAGACTTTAGCTTAGCACAAGGGGATAAGAATGGATCAATTTGCATTCTTCTACATGATAACTGCCAGTTGTGCAAGCACCATTTTTTGAAAATGCTATCTTTTTTCCACTAGATGGTTTCAGCTTACTTGTCAAAGATCAAGTGACAATAGGTGTGCGGGTTCATTCTGGGTCTTCAATTCTATCCACTGGTCTACCTGTCTGTCCATATACCAGTACCAAGCAGTTTTTATCATAATTGCTCTGTAGTACAGCTTGAGGTCAGGCATGATGATTCCACCAGAGGTTCTTTTATTGTTGAGATTTTTGTTACTCCAGATGAATTTGCAAATTGCCCTTTCTAACTCAGTGAAGAACTTAGTTGGAATTTTGATGGGGATTGCATTAAATCTATAGATTGCTTTAAGCAGGATAGCCACTTTGACTATATTAATCCTTCCAATCCATGAGCATGGTAGATCTTTCTATGTTCTGAAATCTATTTTGAATTCTTTCTTTCAGAGACTTTAAATTCTTATCATTCAGAGCCTTCACTTCCTTAGTTAGAGTTACACCAAGGTATTTTATATTGTTTGTGACTATTGTGAAGGGTGTTGTTTCCCTAATTTCTTTCTCAGCCCATTTATCCTTTTATTCAATATTAGAATAGATACTCCCTCTTGTGTCTTTGGACCATTCACTTGGAAAATTGTTTTCTAGCCTTTCACTCTGAGGTAGTGTTTGTCTTTTTCCCTAAGATGAGTTTCCTGTAAGCATCAAAATGTTGGGTCCTGTTTGTGTAACCAGTCTGTTAGTCTATGTCTTTTTAGTGGGGAATTGAGCCCATTGATATTAAGAGATATTAAGGAAAAGTAATTGTTGCTTCCTATTATTTTTGTTGTTAGAGTTGGGATTCTATTCTTATGGCTGTTTTCTTTTAGATTTGTTGAAGGATTACTTTCTTGTTTTTCTAGGGCATTGTTTCTGTCTTTGTATTGCTGTTTTCCAATTATTATCCTTGATGGGCTGGATTCGTGGAAATATATTGTGTAAATTTGGTTTTGTCATAGAATACTTTGGTTTCTCCATCTATGGTAATTGAGAGTTTTGCTGGGCATAATAGCCTGGGCTGGCAATTGTGTTCTCTTGGTGTCTGTGAAACATCTGTCCAAGATCTTCTGGGTTTCATAATCTCTGGTGAGAAGTCTGGAGTAATTCTAATAGGCCTGCCTTTATATGTTAGTTGACGTTTTTCCCTTACTGTCTTTAAAATTCTGTCTTTATTTAGTGATTTGTTGTTCTGATTATTATGTGTCTGGAGGAATTTCTTTTCTGGTCCAGTCTATTTGGAGTTCTGTAGGCATCTCTTTCTTTAGGTTTGGGAAGTTTTCTTCTATAGTTGTCCCCCCCCGCCCCCCTTGGAAGATATTTGCTGGGCCTTTAAGTTGAAGATCTTCATTCTCATCTACTCCTATTATCAGTAGGTTTGGTCTTCTCATTGTGTCCCGGATTTCCTGGATATTTTGAGTTAGGATATTTTTGCATTTTGTATTTTCTTTGATTGCTGTGTCCATGTTCTCTATGGAATTTTCTGCACCTGAAATTCTCTCGTCTGTGTCTTGTATTCTATGCTGGCATCTATGGTTCCTCATTTCTTTCCTAGGATTTCTATCTCCAGAGTTTTCTCACTTTGGGTTTTCTTTATTGTTTATACTTCCATTTTTAGATCCTGGATGGTTTTGTTCAATTCCATAACCTTTTTGGTAGTGTTTTCCTGTAATACTCTAAGGGGTTTTTGTGTTTCCTCTTTAAGGGCTTCTAGCTGTTTACCTGTGTTTTCATGTATTTCCTTCTTAAAGTCCTCCATCATCATCATGATAAGTGACTTTAGCTCCATGTCTTGCTTTTCTGGTGCAATAGTGCATCCAGGAGTTGCAATGATGAGAGAGTTTGGTTCTGATGATGCCAAGTATCCTTGGTTTCTGTTGCTTCTGTTCTCATGCTTGCCTCCTGCCATCTAATTATCTGAAGTGCTTGCTGCCCTCACTATATCTGATTGGAGCCTGTCCTTCTTATAATCCCAGTTGATTCAGGACTCCTCAGAGTCCAGCTTTCTCTGTGATCCTTTGATTGTGGGCTCCTGTGAACCTGAGATTCTGGGTGTGTCAGAGTTCTTGGCAGTCAAGCTTCTCTGAGACCCTGAAATACTGGTGTGACCCAGTTCCTGTTATCCTGGGATCCTGTTATCCTAAGATCCTGGACATATTACAGTGGCTGGAAGTGGTGTCTCCTTTGATGACCTTGGAGATCTCAGGTCTGTTTGAAACCAAGGTAAACCAGAACTGATACAAAGGAACCTGATCCTCTGGTCAGGAAGGGCTTGGTGTCCTTGTTCCTTCCTTCACAGGACTTTCACAATTGGATTAGAACTGATGTTGTATTCCACACACTAGTGATCCTAATATCGTGTGGAGAGTTCTCTGGGGACTGTGGGGTGTCCACCAATTCCGTGCTCAATGTGATCTGGTGCTGGTGCTGACTGGAAGAGACTTGTACCCCTGGTCAGCCCAGTTTTATGCTTCCTTCCTGCTGTCCCAGGTCCCATATGATTGGATTGGAACCGATGATGTGTTCTACTCACCAGTGATCCTAAGATTGCATGGAGAGTCCTCTGGGGACTGTGGGGGTGTGCGCTAATTCTGTGTCCAAGGTGACCCAGTGCTGGTCTCTCCATTACCCTTTTAAATTGACTATTTCCTGTCTCTTGTCTTAAGAGTTGGTCATATTCTATCTCTGACTCATTCTTTCAAATCTTTGATTCATCAACTTGTCTCTCCCTCCATTAGATATAACTTTCAAACATAGCTGCTTCCCCCTAAAACCTCACCTTAATATATGGGACTAAAGGTGTGTACAAAGGGCATGTCGCTAGTAAGTTCATACTGTAATTCAGAATGAGTCTGCACTCCAGCTGAATAAAAGACCTAGAAGGACTCTGGATGTAATCCCTTGCCAGAGAAGCCATATTACTAGATTAAAATTCCTCTGTATCTTCCTGCTTTCTTTTTAAACTAAAACTTATGCGATCTTTAACTATTACAAAAGAAACAATTATGAATTCCAGAAGAAAATTTCTTTTTTATTTCCTCAAATGAAAGGTTGAGATGAGAGCAATTCCCAGTCTATGCAAACAAATAGCTTGGACTGAGCCCAGAGCACTTCTTTCTCTGTTTTAACTATCCCTGGGGCAAGGTCTGGAAACTTCTAGGCTCTGTATAATCTAGTCTTCTAAGAGGACTGACTCAGTCTACTTTCTCTTAGCTTCTGATTGAACTGTTCTGCTTTACCTCAAACAACTCTGGATATCTGTTAAAATTTTTACAATGGTTGAGTCACTCCCAAATCCCTACCTCCCCTCTCATACTCCTGAATTATTTTTTACTAAAATCTATACTCCATCTTTGCTAACCTAGACCCACTAAGGGGGTGGGGGAACTGGGGCCACTCTTTCTGTGCTCTTACATGATTGTATGCTTTCACTTCTTCAGCTGTCAAGCCTGGATCTTATTCATTTCCTGCCATAGCCAATCTGCTTCTTCCTCAGTACCCTTGCCCATGAATTCTAAAGTCTCACCACTGTCTCTCTACCAAGCCATTAGAGAGGCACTGTTAAGTTTATTTACCAGTCAGAACAAACTGAAGATAGGGACCATCAGTGGACATGCATGATTCTCATGCAGCTTTGGAAACCTTAATAACATAATGTTAGCATTAAACCAAACTCAAAACATTTCCCTCTTTATGTCCATTAAAAAGGCCTTTTTCTCTCAGATATACAAGAAACATAGTTATTGGTTATATAAACTATAATGTATAATATATGCTAATAATATCCAGTCCATCAATGTTGTCTATTAAAGTACACTACTCTAACATCTTTCCTGACTTAAAGAGTTTACAATTCTGTGTAACAGGATTTTCCCTGTCCAATTAATTTAAGTATTAAAACAACAAGAAGCCTGTGATTGGACAGGGAAAAGGGAAATGGAGCTAAGACTTGAGTTAGGGAGATGTAGGAGACACAGTTGGAAGGAGGGAAGATGATCCATATTTCATGTGGCTTTAAATAGCCACAGGTAGTTATAATATCATATAGGGGTAGAATATTTAGGATAACTTGTCTAATCTAGATGGTATGCTTGTACCTAAATTATGTTTTGATTTTAATGTGCATCACCATCTGAAAACTATCCTTTCAAATCTACATCATCTTCCTCAATGTTAAACAACTTACATTTGATTATGAAATTATAACTATTCTTTAACCCCATCACAGATCCAAGAATAAACTACATATTATATATATATATATATATATATATATATATATATATATATATATATATACACACAGAATGCACAAAAAAAACATAGCTTCCAAAAACTTAAACAAACTGCAAAGATAAGACAGAGGTCTAAGAGGTCTACTAGGAGAGTCTCTATTGCTCAAAAGATTACAGCGTTGGTCTTTTGTCTTGGGCCCAGAACCATCTGACAGACCTTAAGTGAAGCAGGAAAATATCAAGGGTTAACTTATCCTGTCTAAGCAGAGCTTAGCTGTCAAATATTTCACATTGTGTGTCCTCTTTTGGACAGTATTTTTGTCTCTAGACAAATTTGGGTCATGGCTTAGTGGCTACCTTGCCACAACTGAAGCCACTCCAGGTTATGATGCTCCATATATTCTTTGAACCTTGAAGAAGATACTGTTAGGAACAGACATGTCTCCTAGTCAAAAATTTTATTAATAATGAAATGAATTTAAATGTCATATTCTGTGGCTTTTTGATGCTTTTGATGACTATCTATATAAAGTATATCTGAACCATTAAACCTTGGCTACTCTTAGCTATTTCTATTTAAATAGTATTGAAAGCACCTGCACCTTATTATAATTAATTCAGAATCTAATACAGCCATGACTTTACTATCTGGCCCTTAACTTGTATTAATTAATCATCCTATACAATTTGTAATAGAAGCTATTAGAATGACTGGGTCTAAGCCTTGTTTTGCTAAATGAGTCTCATAGACAGTGCCTAACTAAGAGTAACAATATTAATATCAAAATTTATATCAACATAAAAACGTATACAAATGAAAACAAATTCCATACTAATTTAAGAATAATTTTTTAAATTTTGCATTAATTATAAAGATTTTTACCAATATAAGATTATGGCTATAAAATGATTTGTCTAGGAATAAATTTAGTAATCCAGTCTCCCTTAAATGTATAAATTTATAAATGATCTTAACCAAACACCCAAATCCAAAGAACCAGGATGACAATTCTCCATGGCTTCTTCCTGCTGAATTGGGGTGATTAATTTTTTAAGGGGTGGGAAGGGGTATGAAATGTTGAAAAACTGGTTAGATTCAAGAAAGCTGGCTTTAACATCCATTATCTAGTCTCTGTATATTTTGAAGGCTTAGGGCTTGACTGAAGTTTTGACTGGATCTGTCTGAAATTCATCACGACTCAGCAGTTATTGCTGAAAGCAATTCTGGAAGCAAGTCTCTGGACACAATGAGTAGGCAGGGAGTTAAAACAGCAGGTCATTTCAGAGTCCCTGTGGATGAATCTTGTCAGAGCTGCATATTCTGAAATATATGGATCTTACAACCAAAATTTTAGTATTATTAAGATATCCATATGGATTATGCAAGGTACCCAGATCAGTTAAGGATGGATTTTTTTCCTTGTTTGAGTATATGATAGATAATTGTCATTTTATGAGTTAATTTGTGAAGAACAGCATGATGAATCTTATGGATTCCATAACTAACAATATTTATTTTCTAATTTTAGATGAGGTTTGTGAAGAAACCCTTTTATGTCTAAGCCAGTTACAGAGCTGTAACCTTGTAGAAGAATCAGCAAGTCAAATTACCAGTCCTGTTTGATTTTCTTGAATTTTTCTTTTCTGTAGCCAAGAACATCAGAGGTTCTTCTCCAGCTATTAGCTTATCTACATCACTCAAGAAGGGATCCAAAGTCTTTTCTCTTTTTCTGTTAACACAAATACTGAGCCTCTCTTCCAAAATAGCATGTTCTTGGTCTAGTAACCCCAAATCATCAAAGGTATAGACTGATTAAAATTTAATTTAGCATTGTGCTTTTTCTTCAGGACTGCTCTAGTTTGACCTCCCTCTCCTCTCTCTCTTTCTCTCTGTCTCTCTCTCTGTCTCTCTCTCTGTCTCTCTCTCTCTCTCTCTCTCTCTCTCTCTATATATATATATATATATATATATATATATATATATATATATATATTTGATAATTAAAACAATTCAAAACAATTAAATCAATCAAAAAGTTCATTAATATCCATTGAGACAGTTCTACTTCACAATCTCCTGCTTGGTTCTTACACAATTAATTTTTAATAGTGAGATCAAGACCTAAATTTATTTATTCATCTATGCATAATTAAATTCTCCCTTCTATGGAGATAATTTCTCTATGGGTATATAAATTCCTTTTCTCTTTATATATCTTGAATTAACATAATTTCTTATGTATTTAACTTCAATTAAATTCCATTCTACTTATTGTATAAGCCTATTTCCAGGCTATTAATTTGTCATACCAGGGTAAGCAATCTCACATTTCTCATGTAACCCACATTCAGAGAATCCAGCTGCCTTCCCTGGCATAGACCTTTTCAATTTTCCTTTAAATTATTTCTCTCCCTTCTATCCTTGAAACAATTAAATCAATTTTCATTTATTCTCTCTTCTATGGAGATAAATATCTCGATATTATCTGTTGTGATAGGGTTTTTCTGTATCTCAGTGCCTTTGTGCCCCACATTTGAGATTAAAGGCTTGGATATCTTTATTCCTTGTGTACTTAAAAACACTGAGACAATTGCCATAATATCTTCTTCCTATTCTTTAAAATAATTAAATCAATTATATATATATATATATATATATATATATATATATATATATATATATATATATATAATGCTTTCTTTATAAATTCATCTATTTTTGGATTTTATTAGATATTTTCTTTATTTACATTTCAATTGTTCTCCCTTTTCCTGGTTCCCCCTGAAACTCTCTATCCCCTCCCACTGCCCCTGCTTCTATGGGGAGGTTCCCCACTCACCCACCCTCTCTCACTTCCCTGGCCTGGCATTCCACTACACTGAGGCATCAAGCTTTCACAGGACCAAGGGCCTTTCCTCCCATTGATGTTCCACAAGGACATCCTCTGCAACATATGCAGCTGAAGCCATGGGTCCCTCTATGTATACTCTAGCTGGTGGTTTAGCCCTTAGAACTGTGGGGGTCTGGTTTGTTGATACTGTTGTTCCTTCTATGGGCCTTCAAACACCTTCAGCTCCTTCAGTCCTTTCTCTAACTCCTCCATTGGCAATCCTGTGCTCAATAAAATGGTTGGATGTGCTCATCTGCTTCTGTATTTGTCAGGATCTGGCAGAGCCTCTCAGAAGACAGCTATATCACTGTCAGCAAGCATATCTACCATTCCAAATAGTGTATGAGTTTGTTAACTGTTTGTGGGGTGGATCCCCAGGTGTGGCAGTCTCTGGATGGCCTTTCCTTCAGTCTCTCCTCCATACTTTGTCTCTGTATCTCCCCCCAAAGGTATTTTGTTCCCCTTTCTAAGAAGGACTGAAGCATACACACTTTGGTCTTCCTTCTTCTTGAGCTTCATGTGGTCTGTATCTTTGGTATTCTTAGCTTCTAGGCTAATATTCACTTGTCAGTGAGTACTTATCATATATGTTCTTTTGTGAATGTGTCACCTACTCAGGATGATATTTTCTAGTTCCATCCATTTGCCTGTGAATTTCATGAAGTCGTTGTTTTTAATAGCTGAGTAGTATTCCATTGCGTAAATGAGCCACATTTTCAGTATCCATTCCTCTGCTGAAGGACATCTGGGTTCTTTCCAACTTCTGGCTATTATAAATAAGGCTCCTATGAACGTAATGGAGCAAGTGTCCTTGTTATATGTTGGAGAATGTTTAGGGCATATGCTCAGGAGTGTCCTGGCTGGGTCCTCAGGTTTTACTCTCTCCAGTTATCAGAGGAACCACCAGACTGATTTCCACAGTGGTTGTATCAGCTTGCAATTCCATCAACAATGGAGTAGTGTTCCTCTTTCTCCACATCTTAGCCAGCATCTGCTGTCACCTGAGTTTTTGGTCTTGATCATTCTGACTGGTGGGAGGTGGAATCTCAGGATTGTTTTGATTTGCATTTACCTGATAACTAAACATGTTGAACATTGCTTTAGGTGCTTCTTAGTCATTTGGTATACCTCAATTGAGAATTCTTTGTTTAGCTCTGTATCCCATTTTAAATAGGGTTATTTGGATCTCTGTAGTCTAACTTCTTGAGGTCTTTGTATATATTGGATATTAGCCCTCTCTCAGATGTAGGGATGGTAAAGATCTTTTTCCAATCTGTTGGCTGCCAGTTTTGTCTTATTGTCAGTGTTCTTTCCCTTCAGAAGCTTTGCAATTTTTCGAGGTCCCATTAGTCAATTCTTGATCTTAAAGCATAAGCCATCAGTGTTTTGTTCAGGAAAATTTCCCCTGTGCCCATATGTTCAAGGCTCTTCCCTGCTTTCTCTTCTATTAGTTTTGGTCTATCTCTTTTTATGTGGAGTCCTTGATCCACTTGGACTTGAACTTTCTACAAGGAGATAAGAATGGATAGATGTGCATTCTTCTACATGCTGACTGCCATTTGAACCAGTACCATTTGCTGAAAATGCTTTCTTTTTTACACTGGATGGTTTAGCTTCTTTGTCAAAGATCAAGTAACCATAGGTGTGTGGGTTCATTTTGGGGTCTTCATTTCAGTTCCATTGATCTACCTGCTTTTCTCTGTACCAGTACCATACAGTTTTCATCACTATTGCTCTGTAATACAGCTTGGGGTCAGAGACTAAAAATTAAGCACCAATTTCCTGTGCTACACCCAGATACTCTCTGCCCTGCTGGGCTGGCCTTCCTGTTATTATCTTGTGGAGACACTCAGACTCAGAGATCCAAAATCTTTCCACCCAGCTTGCAGTTCCCACTGGCAGGTTGCTACCACCACAGTCCTCTGCTTCAAACCCCCCACAGCCTTTGTGGTACACATCTGGGAAATCCATGTTTTACTTCAGTACTTTTCTCTCTAGAACCCAGTTGAATCACCTTGTGAAGGAAAACACCACACAAACTTAGTTCAGAAACAATGGTAACTCAATCTCTGTGCCTAATATTGTAAGTCATATTAAATCTAAATCCTCCAGTTGCAAATACTGGCAAAATTTCCATCTAATCTGGAAGAAGCTAGAAGCTATATCTTGTTCTGTTAACCATTTATTTCTGCTTTGTATTTATCTGATTTTAGGAGGCAAGTAGCCTCTATGATCTGTCTCTCTGCTTTAAAAGCAACCTGTCTCTTTGCACATTAGAAGCTTCCAACACCTCTGAGGTCAAACCCTCTATAGTAGCCCAGATCACAAGAGAAGGTGTGGCTAAGTCCTTGGCACCCTGCCTACTTCCCAGGCTTGGCCTGGGAATGTCCTAGTCTCAAGCCACAAACCCCAGAGTTATGAGTGCCAAGTCTGCAGACCTTTTGTCCTAGTTCCAAACCCACATGGCTTGGGGAGGAACCATGTGTCTTAGGTAAATCCCACAGCTCTGCTAAGAAACCAATTCTTCCCACCTCCTAATCACATTTCAAGGTATATTTTCCATTTGAGAATCTCCAATTACTTTTTAATAGTGAGTTTGAGCCTTCAGGTTAGACAGCATCTGTTGCTGTAGTTGAATAGTCTGCTCTAATCTCCTCAGGGAGTGGTGGTGTGAGTTCCTTGTTAACTGTCCCAATGCTCTGGATTCTTGAATGAAGCATACACACACACACACACACACACACACACACACACACACACACACACACACACAGAGAGAGAGAGAGAGAGAGAGAGAGAGAGAGAGAGAGATAACATGCCTTAATCTGCTCAATGACTGTGGCACTCTCAATTGCTTCCCTCTAATACTCCTGAATTATTACTTATTAAAATCTATACTCTGTCTTTGTTACCCTAGATCCAATAGTGGGGGACACACTGGGGTTGCTCTTCCCCAGCTCTTACATAATTTTAGGCTTTTCTTTCTGCAGCTCTCAAGCATAGATATTATTCCTTCCCTGGCATAACAATTCTGCTTCTTCCTCAGTACCCTTGCCCACAAATTCTAAAGTCATGCCACTGTCGTCTACCTACCCAACCACTGGCTGCTGGCAACTTTATTTACGAATCAGAACCAGCTCGGGCCAGAGACACCCGGTGTCTACATGCAAGATTCTCATGCAATTTTGGAAACCCAAATAACATAATTCAATCACTAAATCAAATCCACAATGTGTGTGTGTGTGTGTGTGTGTGTGTGTGTGCCTCTTAACTCATCTCTTTCCTTTGGTGTTTTCTTTATTAGCCTCTCTGTTATTGTGCTATTCTAGTAAGTGTTGGGTGAACCCTGCTTCTGAATCATTTTATTAAAACTTTCTCTGATTTATCAGTTTGTCTGCCCATCAATTAAAGATCATCTTCAAACATGGCTTCTTCCTTCTACAAATTAATTTTACCTTCATAGTGAGAGACTAAAGGTATGTACTAAGAGCATATCTGTATTTCAGCCATAGTGATTAAGTGTGTATGGCATGTCTATATTCTAGCCAGATAACAAATGCTTAGAAGGCCTTTGGATGTGATCCATTTCCAGAGCAGTCAATTTGCTGGATTAAACTCCTCTATAACATTCCCCTTTCTCAATTAGCTAAAAATAGCACACAATTTAACTATTACAATAGAAACAATGATAAATTCCTTAAACTTAACATTCTGGATGTCTTTATGAAGATCCATTGATCCTTCATAATATAAGTCTTGAAAATCTTTCCTTCAGTAAATGTGCATTTCAGAATCAAGGTGTTTTTAGTTTTCCAGTCTGATGAACAATCTGTCCTTTTTTTAACAGATTGTTGAGACGTTCCCATACAGGGGTCAGCTTTATGCAGCATCTACATTGCTGTCTTCCTGCATCTCTACATCTCTTTCTGCAACCTTCCCTGAGTTATCCAATATAAACTAGGCACTTAGGTATTCACATTTCATGCATGGCCCCATGAGAGCAAGCCAGGCTTGTTATTGTAAATGGTATGCCTATCTTGATCCTCAATTTCATTTGCTACCACAGATTCACAATTATGTATTTCCTGTTTTCTTACCCCCTCTGCCCATTGATCTTCAAGCTTTTGTATTATTAAATCTAATTTGTCTTGATGTACAGCTATTTTTTGACCTTTGGAGGGAAAAATATAAAGATTACAAGTGAAGGTAGGGAAGGGTTTACTATGGTGGTAACAGTTTCAATTAGTACAGTGATGGCTTCTGTAAGCAATGCATCTATCCCCTCAACCTCTCCACTTGTTTTTAAGGTATCTTAACTGGAGTTTCCCATTTTGATGCAAGAAAAGTTTGTGTCGATAATTAAAATTGTCTTTAATGTGACTTTCTTTGATTTAATGTCTCAAAGGCTCCTGCATTTTTTCTTGCTCTATACTTGAAGATACTGCCACTTCACAGACTTCTGAGTCTCTATGGAAATCCAGCTAAACTTGAAGAACATAAGCATGCACTGGAGATGATACAATGTAAATATTTTCTCTGAAACTTTCTGTCAGATATCTCATACCCTCAGTAGCATTTCTGTCCAATGTTCTATGTTCTCTAATTTCTGCAATGTTGGTGGGCTTTTTCTCACTTCAATCACACTTGATGCCAGATGTAAAAGTAGCTTTTATTTTCAAGATGTTAATTGTTATCTTGGAGTATTACTGCAAAACAAGCTCATCCTTTGTAGCTCTTTCTGAATTCTAGCTGACTGATTCAACCCAGATATTCTTGTTCAAACTCGTTTTCAAGATGATTGAATCAATCCAACTTCTCTCAGTTTCTCACAGAATTACTCTGCTTGTCTTCTGACTTCTTACTCTCTGGCTTATTCTGCCATTACCTGTAACATGTCTCTGTAAAACTAAATCGATCTTGGTAAAATTGCCTCTCTCTCTCTGTCTCTCTCCACAGCTCTTTTAAGTCACCTCTCTTTCCATTCTGTTTATTTCAGTGGTAGGTATAACTTATCACTGACTCATTCTATCTAATCTTTCTCTGATTCATCACTTTGTCTACCCATAAGTTAAATGTCAGTTTCAAACATGGCTACTTCCTTCTACAAACTAAATTTACTTTTATTGTTTGAAATAAAAGGTGTAGACTAATTGGTGTCTCTGAATTCAAGCTGGATCACATAGATCTAGAAGGTCTTTGGATGTAATCTCTTGCCAGAGCAGTCATGTTACTGAAATTAAATTTTTCTACCAATAGAAAAAGGCACTCTTCACACCTAAAATATCTGGATTAAATGTGTAACTTCCCACCTCAAAAATCCAGATTTACACTGGGTCTTTGCACATCAAAATACTTAAGAAAAATGGTCATCAAGTTTACTCAGCTGCATGGACTTTTGTTAATTACCGATGGAGAATCATTCTGTAGAATATAATAAGAAAATAAATGTTTTGTCAATTGTAAACACTAATTCCAGAAGTATCTGTTCTGTCAATTTTAGACCTCCTTTACCTATATCATCTTAAAATAAAGAATAGGACAAGTAGATACTAATTCCTTCCTATCAAGTTTAATATAGAAAGCATGCAAGTATAAGTGGTATATAGGAATAGATAAAGTGTTTTCAATCATTAATTCAATAGTAAATAAATATATTTTAAAATATTCTCCACATATTGTTCTCCATTTTATGAATGCAACAAGTATAGGAGATAACATAATAAATGAAAATGATAAAGATTATCCTTGAATTATGACATTTCTATATTGTCAGTGGAATTTTTCACAAAGATAACGTTAAATTATATGAAAATGATATATCAAAATCCACTATTTAATTTGCTAAGTGAAATTGTGATAATTATATGGTGACTGATAACTTTCTTGTTATCCCATACATATATTGTGGGACAAAAAAACAGGTCCCTTGTCCACTTGGGGTTAGGGCCATTGAGCGAGGCAGGACACAGAAAGTCTGACTGTTCTGTGGACCCCACAGAACCGCAAGGCAGGCATTGGATTGTGGGAAACGGAAAGATCCTACTAAGGGGTGGGAAAAGGTGCAGTCTGTAGTCCCTGTGCAACAGTCAGAATCGGGCTCTGACTCTCGGGCACCACAGACCCTTGGGCACCACAGAAGATCAGGTTCTTGGGTCCCAGGGCTACATGGAGGCCAGGGACGGCAGGTTCTTGCTCTCTCAAACATCCCAGATGCTGATGTATGTTTCTGAGAACAGAGTGGGGACCCTCCGGTGGACTCTGGCCCAGGATCCAAAGGGAAAAGGGTAGGAGAACTCTGGCAGGTTACCATGGGGAGGAGAGAGTCTGGCTAGCTCAATCAGCTTGTGCGGTAGGTGGATTTGGATGGTGATGGCCATAGCTGGAGTGCAGGGAGGCCTCCTAGTGAGAGGATAGATATGCAGCTCTTTAGAGAGAAACCAGATCCATCATTCCAGCACAGCAGGTCCTGATAAGCAGAGATGGTCCACAGTTTTAAGGTGTTTATTGTAGAAAGGTAGAGAGAGGGAGAGAGTAGGGAAGCAGCAGAGGGTGACCATGGCCACATGGAGAAAGGGGGTAAGGGAGAGGGAGAAGGAGGTAGAGAGGCAAGAGTAAGAGCAAAAGGGTAAGAGAGAGAACAAGAGAATAAGAGAGCGAGAAGGGGTCAAGCAGCTTCTTTTATAGTGGACTGTGCCATCCTGGCTATTGCTAGGTAACTGTGAGGCTTGAGTCCAGATAGCCTACATGACTGATGGATACAGTTATGGAGCTGGGACCCTGTGTCAGGAGACTAGTGTTTAGGAGCATGGCAAACAGGTCTTCAGTCCCTTGCAGATTAATCTGCTGGGTCTCCAGGGTTTTAAACTAGCTCAACCAGAAAACAGACTGCCTTTCACAGCCCCACAATGAATAATCTTAACTGTTCCTGTGGAGGCTTGTTACCATAGCCTAGGGTGATGCTAGAGGTGTGGGGCAGGAGTGGATAGGACAGAGAACACACAGGGAGACAAAAGGGAGGAGGGATGGGATGGGAGTTTGTGAAGTGGAGACTGGGAAGGGGGAACAATATTTGGTATGTAAATAAATAAAGTAATCAATTGGTTTTAAATGAAAGAAAATAAGAGCATATCTTGGTTTGCAAATTTTCAAAGGCCATTATTAGTAAGATTTATTAGTCTTGGATGAGTTTTATTCTTGTCTGCTGTGCATGCTAACAAGTCTGTCATATCCATTAAGACAAATGATTTCATGACTAACAGAAAAATTATTTTCTGATGTCTTTATAACATTGACTAATAGCATTGAATAGAGTGAATGAACTATGTTATTCTACTTGCCAGCCACATATACTCTAATAGTACACCCTTTTGAAGTATAGATGTTGTTGTACATATTGTGCACACATTTATTTGAGTATGTATGTGTGTATGTGGTGGATTTAGTAACTGTCAGAATTCTGAAGGAAGATGGGGAAAAAATTGCTAGCAAAAGAAGAAAGAAGTCCTAAGGTAGGATGTGGCTTAATTTTTTGCTGCCTAGTAAGATCACAGTAAAGGCACATTTAATTTACCTTCCTGTATTTTATAGATTTTATTTTTTTTATTTTATAATAATTTATCTTAAACACTACATTATTCAGGAGTTATGATTAGAAATAATTTAACTGAAAAACATTCCTTCAGTAATCTCATTATAAAAACTCTAAGGTAAACAATTGCTGCGATTCTGAGCTTCATATTTCACTGGTTATAAAAGTATATAATTAACGAGGGGCAAAACACAAATGCTTCAAATGCCAACTCTATAAAGGGCATCAGTTACCAATCCAATTCTCTGAGTTTATTGCTTATGTTTTTCATTGGTGAAGAACTATGCAATTTTTATGAATTTTTTTAATTACCATATAATTAATAATGCATAAGAATTGTCTTTAGTGCCTCACAAATTGCCCCCAATTCTCTAAAAATACTTTTAACACTATACCATTAATACCTGTTATTGCCTATCATGAAAAAAGCAGATGGAGCTAAACCTATGAAGAAAAAATTTACAGGAATTATTAGACTAATCCTTATTTTAATATCCTTTTCTGGATCAACTTGTCACCAATGGTAGCATCATTTTAAATTTTTCAATAAGCACAAGTCTAACAACCCTAGCTTATTTGTAACAAATACTCAAGATATAGTCAGTTCTATAGCATGTGAATTTATTTGTAGTGTTAGTAGCCAATGTTGCTCTAAATGACTCTACTTTATGCAGAGCAGGGACTTGTTTGCTCCTCTGAAGACACAACACTCGGGAGGCCTCATAGGAGGTCTGCTACACTCAGAGCAACAAGTAAGTGACCCTCATAAATAACTGCAGCATCTGGGAAACATAATGAGCACAGAAGAAGCAGGAACCATCCCCTCCACTTGAACTCTACCTCTTTTCTGTCCTGTGCCTTCAAACAGATAAGCAGCTTGTCTGTCCCTCTGAAGACCCTACAGTAAAAAAGACCTCCCAGGAGATCTGCTGCACCCAGTGGAACAGATCATCATTTTGTCTGCCCCTCTGAAAACCCCACAGTCTGAAGGCCTCACATGAGATCTGCTCCACCCAGGGCAACAGAACCACAGTCTGAAGGCCTCCCAGGGGATCTGCTGCATCCAGAGAAACAGGGTAGATCAATAGTGTGTCTGACACTCTGAAGACCCTACAGTCTGAAGGCCTCCTATGAGAACTGCTTTTCCTAAGGCTACAGAACCTACTCTCTGAATTCCTCCCAGGAGATCTGCTAAAGCCATAGACACAGGTCTTCCAGGAGAACCGCAGAAACACAAGGACAAAGGAAGCAGGCTCCAGACAGAAACACCTAGGCCAGTTAACACCAGAATTAACCATATGTCAGCAGGCAAATGCAAAACCATAAGCAACAGAAGCTAATATACTCTAACACCATCAAAACCCAGTTCTTCCACCACAACAAGCCCTGGATACACCAACACACCTGAAAACCAGGAACCTGACCTAAAATCCTATCTTATGAAGATAATAGAATCCTTTAAGGAAAATATAAACAACTCACTGAAAGAAATGCAGAAAAACACATTCTAAGAAACTGTCTGCCTGGTCCTTGCTGCTGTGGCAGACTCCTAGTTGGTCTGCTCCTGTGAAGACTGTATATCCCCATATATCCTAGAGGACCCGCTGTAGTCAGAGCAGTTGGTAAGAATTCCCCTCCCTTCCCTGCCCCTAGTCCCAGAACTGCTGCTTGGAGCCTGGTGGACTTGGGACCCATCACCCACCAAAACCCCCACCCTCCCGAAAACCACTACCCTTCCTTCCATCATTTCCACCCCTTTCAGCTGGTCCTTGCTGCTGAAGCAGACTCTTAGTTGGTCTGCTCTTGTGAAGACTCTATATCCCAATCCATCCTAGAGGACCCACGGCACTCAGAGCAGTTGAGCAGTTGAGGAGCCTCTGAATTCAGAGCGGTTAAGGGTCAGCTGCACTCAACACAGTTAGACAATAGCTTGAATGCTCAACTGAAGACCCAGCAGTCTGAAGGCTTCCTAGAAGATCTACTGCAGCCAGGGAAACAGTTCAGCAGCTTCTCTGCCCCTGTGAAGAGCCCTCAGTTGGAAGGCCCCACAGGTGGTTTGATACAGCCAGGGCTACAAGCATATGAGGAGACCTGTAGCAACCCAGGGAAAAAAAAGAGGCAGATTCATTACAGTCACTCAGATCATTGAACACCAGGGATATCCAGATGGCAAAAGGCAAGCACAAGACCATTAGCAACAGTAGCCAAAATATGTGGGCATAATCAGAACCCATTTCTCCCACCACAGCAAGCCCTGAACACACCAAGTGAAAATCAGGAATCTTTCCTAAAAACCTATCTCATGAATACAATTCTCTGTCTAGCCCTGGCTGTCCTGGAACTCACTTTGTAGACCAGGCTGGCCTCGAACTCAGAAATCCGCCTGCCTCTGCCTCCCGAGTGCTGGGATTAAAGGCGTGCGCCACCACGCCCGGCCAATAGAGTCTTTTAAGCTGTATGTGTGTTGGGGGCCTCATATCAGATGAGGTCTGTGTGATGGTCAAGGGTTTGAGAGACTTCAGTGGTCCAGATTACTTGAGGTTGCTGGTCCTCCTATAGGATCCCCCTTCTCCTCAGCTTCCTTCAGCCTTCCCTAATTCAAAAACAGGGGTCATCTGCTTCTGTCCATTGGTTGGGTGCAAATATCTGTATCTGACGCTTTCAGCTGCTTGTTGGGTCTTTCAGAGGACAGTCATGCTGGGACCCTTTTTGTGAGTGCTCCATAGCTTCAGTAATAGTGTCAGGCCTTGGGACCTCCCATTGAGCTAGACCCTACTTTGGGCCTGTTGGTGGATCTTCTTTTCCTCAGGCTCTTCTCCATTTCCATCCCTGTAATTCCTTCATACAGGAACAATTATGGGTCAGACATATGACTGATAGCAACCCCATCCCTCACTTGATGCCCTGTCTTCGTGCTGGAGGTGGGCTCTATAAGTTCTCTCTCCCTACCGTTGGTCATTTGATCTAAGGTCCCTTTGAGTCCTGACTGTCTCTTATCTCCTAGGTTTCTGGTGCATTCTGGACGGTCCCCCCAACATCCTATTTCATGAGGTTGTCTGTTTCCATTTTTTCTGCTGGCCCTCAGAGTTTCAGTCCTTTTCCCTCACCCAATACCAGATCAGGTTCCCATCTCACCCCACTCCCACCCACCCAATCCAATTTCCCTCCCAGGTCCCTCCCTCCTTCCCCACTTGTGATTACCTTTTTCTCTCTCCCAAGTGGGACTGAGACATCTTCAATTGGGCACTTCAGCTCATTGATCTTTTTGAGTTCTGTAGGGTGTTCTTGGGTATTTGGCACTCTTTTTGGCTAATATCCAGTTATTAGTGAGTACATAAAATGCACAACATTTTGGGTCTGAGTTACCTCACTCAGGATGATATTTTCTAGTTCCATCCATTCTCCTGCACAATTCAGGATGTGTTTGTTCTTAATAGCTGAGGAGTATTCCATTGTGTAAATGAACCATATTTTCTGTAGTTGTTTTATTGCTCTGGCTAGAACTGCAACATCCATATTAAAAAGTTGAAGAAAAAGTGGACAGATTTTATTTGTTCATGATTACACTGGGATTGCTTTGAAATTTTCTCCATTTAATTTGATATTGGCCATTGGCTTGCTGGGTGTTGCCTTAATTTGTTTAGGTAAGTGACTTTTATTCCTGATCTCTCCAAGACTTTATCATAAAGTGTTGGATTTTGTTAAAGGCATTTTCAGCACCTAATGTGATAATCCTCTGGTATTTTCTTTCAGTTTTTATATGGTAAATTACATTGATGGGTTTTTATAAATTGAACCACCCCTACATCACTGGGATGAAGCCTACTTTATTACATTAGATTATGTTTTGGATGTGTTATATTATTCCGTTTGTGAGTATTTAATTTTACAATTTTTGCATTAATGTTCATAAGAAAATTTGCTCTGAAATTCTCTTTAGTTGTTGAATCTTGTAATGCTTTAGGTTTCAGGATTACTATGGCCCCATAGATTTATTTTGGAAATGAACCTTCTGTATCTATTTTGTGGAATAATTTCAGAAGTATTGGTATTTGGTTTTCTTTGAATATCTGGGAGAATTTGGTGCTAAAACCATCTGACCCCTGGCTTTTTGGGGTTGAGAGAATTTTAATACCTCTTTCTATTTTCTTAGGTGTTTTAGGATTATTTCTTTGTCTCTCTGATCTTGATTTAGCATTGGTAAGTGGAATTTATCAATAAATTTATACATTTCATTTGGGTTTTCCAATTTTGTTGAGAACAGGCTTTTGATGTACTACATAAGGATTCCTTAGACTACCTCAGTGTCTGTTGTTATATTTCCCCTTTCATTCCTGATTTTGTTAACTTGGTTATTTTCTTTATGCCACTTAGTTAGTTCAGCTAATGATTTGTTTATGTTGTTGATTTTTCCAAAGAGCCAGCTCTTCATTTAATTAATTCTTTGAATTTTTCTCTTTGTTTCTAATGTACTGATTTCAGCTCTGAAATGGATTATTTCATTCTTGACTGCATTTGCTTCCTTTTGCTGTAAAGCTTTCAGTTGTGTTGTTAACTTGATAGTATGAAATCTCTCCAGTTCCTTTATGAAGGTACTTTTCCTATGATTTTTTTTTTCCCTTGAGTACTTTTTCACAGTATCCCATAAGTTTGGATACGTGCACCTTCATTTTAATTGAACTATATTCAATTCCATTGAATTTCACTGAATTAATTGTTTCTCTGTTTAGTTTCTTGCTTTATGGCATGTTGATTGGTAAGAGTGAGGTATTGAAGTATTACACACTTAATGTGTGCGATTTGATCTGTGATTTGTGTTTCAGTCAATTTTTTTTGAATGTGGTTGCCATTGCATTTATGAGGCATATATAATCAGATTTGATATGTCATCTTTGTGAAACTTTCCTTTGATGAGTATGAATTGTCTTTTCACATCAATTTTGATTAATTTTCTTGAAAGTCCGATTTATTAGATATTAGAAGGATAATTCCAGTTTACTTCTTTGTACCTCTTGCTTGGAAATTTTTTCTAGCTCTTTGTTCTGAAGTAATGTCTATCATTGTTGCTGAGGTATGTTTTTGTATGCTGCAGGATGATTGATTCTGTTTAAGCATCTGTTCTTTTTTTCTGTGCCTTTTTACTGGGCAACTGATTCCAATGATGTTGAGAAGTATTAATGACCAGCAATTGTTAATTCCTGGTATATTAATGGTGGTGTTGGTACAGTGTGTGTGTGTGTGTGTGTGTGTGTGATTTTACTGGTGTGAAATAATTCATTTTAATAATTTTCTGGGTACAATCATCTGGGCTTACATTGGTGGTCTCTTAGGGCCTTCAAGAAATCTCCCTAGGCCCTTCTGGTTTTCTGAGTCTTTGTTGTAAAGTAAGTTGTAATTTTGTTATTTCTGTCCTTATATCTTACTTGGAATTTTTCCCATTCTTTTTTTAGTATTCTTTGTTTTGTACATTTATTGTTTTGATTATTGTGTGGTGGGAGGATTTTCTTTTCTTGTCTAATTTGGTTTTCTACAAAGCTTCTTGTACATTTTTATTCTTTTTCTTAATATTTCAAGTTTTATTTCATTTCAATTTTTATTTCCTTCTTTATTAAAATTTATTTTCATATATTAAATACTCTTCATTATTTAATTCATCTGGTTTTGTGTGTGTGTGTGTGTGTGTGTGTGTGTGTGTGTGTGTGTTCAGTCTTCATTAGAGCATTTGTTCATATCATTTTTTTCATTCCTTGATTATATTTATTACAGATTTTGAAATTTCTCATATGGTATCTAAATTACTTTTCCTTAAGGGAAATTGCTGTTAGACTATTAAATTTATTGGAGATTCATAGTATTGATTATTAATGCATGTATTTTGGGGGTATGCAATAGATATTTAAACTTAGGTTACTGGTAATGCTTCTTAATATGCAAAACTTGTTTTCCTTTGTTTAGTGGGTGGTAGAGTCTATCTCTTCTTATCCCAACATCTCAGGTTGCTGACCACTTGTATAAGCATTTGAATTCAATTACTGGAAATTCTGTGTTCTTAATGTTTGAATGGGGTTTCAGGAGTAGCCCTACGTCAGTTCCAGAAGACTGGCTGCTATAATTGTCTAAATCTATCTGTACCTGGAATTAAAAAGCTTCCTTAGCTATTCTTTCTGGAATGTTAGGAATGAAGCAGTTCTACTCTCTGGTTATCATTTGCTGTGTGATGATAATGAATCTGCCCTTATCTCCCAGGAGTTACTTATCCCAGATAATATCATTTCCCCTTAAATGTAATCCACTATATAAACAATCTCAAAGGAAAAAATAACACATGATACTTTCATTAGATGCTCAAAAAGCCTTTGGCAAAATGTAGCACTGCCACGGACTGGGCCTAGTCAGCCCTCCTCAATCTGTGGGAATCAGGGGTTTGGACAGATGGGCATGGAGTCAGCGAAAGTGGGGTGACAGACTCTACACAAGGGAGTATGGATCTGAATGTAATGTCACATTGAGCATCATATTTTTTTATACAGAAGAAAATGGGGAAGTTAGGTGACACACTGGCTCGGTAAAATGAGGTTACTGGATTCTTACATAAAACAGAGGAATGCTAACACAGAAGAAATGGCAGTAACCAACTGGGATAAAAAAATCAATGTTAACAACTGGGATAAAAAACAACTCCATCTAAGGTCCACTTTATCTTAGATGCCAGGAGCAAGGGCTTTGTGCCCTTGCCATAGTCTACCTTCCCCCTAAGCCATTGTAAATACTTGTATATGGGTGTAACTCAGCTAGCTATAGTTCTAAGTATCTACTCACTGTAAATACTTGTATATGGGTATAACTCAGCGAGCTATATTTCTATGTATGTACTCATTGTAAATACTTATATATGGGTGTAGCTCAGCTAGTTATAGTTCTAAGTATCTACTCTGGTTCCTCCTCAGGTCACAAACTTCCTTCTTCCTAGATAATGGTAAATTTCTGTATAGGGCAGTGACTTAGCTATCCATTCCCAAGGTCGGATCATGGATTGCCTAAAATCTAACTTAGTTATATGTCAAAATATCAGTCCTTAGGAGCACTTATAATGAAGCAATATTAAGGGAAAGCACACAGATTTGTTTTCCAACTAAAGCAAGGACATTGGAGCATTCTTTATATAGGATGCCATGATTCCAGGAGACTGTTTCTGTGAATTTTTTGCCTCGGGATCGTGCCCAGGCTTTTCAGCCTGTCAGGCAGGTCACTACTGGAGTGGATGTAGCACAGCACCCATTCTTGTTGAATGTATTGGAGAGTTCAGGAATTCAAGGACAATACGTAGACAAAATAAAAGCAATATACAGCAATCCAATAGTCAACATCAAACTAAATGGAGAGAAACTTGAAGCAATACCACTAAAATCACAGACAAGACGAGGCTGCCTACTTCCCCCTATCTATTCAATATACTAATAAAAGTTCTAGCCAGCAATTAGGCAACAAAAGGAGATCAAAGGGATACAAATTGGAAAGGATAATTTGATAGTATACATAAGTGACCCAGGAAATCCACTAGAGAATTGCTACAGCTGAAAACACCTTCAGCAAAGTGCATGGATATAAAATTAACTCAAATAAATCAGTAGTTTTCCTCTACTCAAATTATAAATGGGCTGAAAAGGAAATTAAGGAAGTGACACCTTTCACAATAGTCACAAACAATAATTATCTTGGTGTGTCTCTAACCAAACAAGTGAAAGTTTTGCATGACAAGAACTTCAATCTCTGAAGAAAGAAATTGAAGAAGACCGCAGAAGATAGATAGATCTCCCATGCTCATGGATCCACTGGATTAACATAGTAAAAATGACCATCTTACCAAAAGCAATCTACAGATTCAATGCAATCCCCATCAAACTTCCAACTAAATTCTTCCCAGAGATAGAAAGAGTATTTCTCAAATTTATTTGAAACAACAACAACAAAAAAATCAGGATAGCAAAAACCAATTTCAACAATAAAAGAACTTCGAAGGGGAAATTACCATCCATGATGGCAAGCTCTACTGAGCAGTAGTGATAAAAAAACAAACAAACAACAAACAAACAAACAAAAACCATAGCATTGGTGCAGAGACAGGCAGGTAGATCGATAGAATAGAATTAAAGACTCAGAAATTAATTATTTGACTTTTTTTTTATTAGTTTAACCCTCAACTATGATTCTCTGTGTCACTTCTACTCCGAATTTGTCAATGAAATATAGTACATATATAAATATACCTTGTAGTTTATTGGTTTAAATATAATGTTAGCTGTTTTATCTTGTTTTTTTACTATTGTTAACAATCTGCTTAAAGTTGAAATTTTGTCAGGATAGATGTCATCAGCCAATTAAGTGAAACAGAGTGTTAGCTATAACATGGTTTTCCTTTAGTGATAATAACATAAAATATATGTATTGCATGGGTTCCTTATAAGATTTCCATTGAGATGAGAAAATAAGCTAACAAAACCAAATTAAAGAGGAAAGTTTTATTTTAGTTTAAAATATCTGTAGTCTTTCTATATAGCTAGCTAGATTTATTTTTTTGGATTCAGTTGGATCAGAATACATTGGTGGGCAAAGAATAGTAGAGTTTTAAATTTCATGGAGGTCAGGAAGCAGAGAAACAGAAAGAATCTATGAATAGCATATGACTTTATAATGCATACCTTAGTCACCTACGGCCTATATAAAAATATTATTTCCTAATATCTCATTGAGTGCTGGATTCAGTATATCAGGAATTGATAGATTGATGAACTTAGAGCTTTCATAACTCAAGTACTTCTTAGTATATATTTCCAGCTCTGGACCAAACTATTAGCACATTAGCCTTTTAGAAGGAGATATTTCAAATTCAGACCATAGTAAGCTTCTGTGAAAAATAATGTCAAATAGAACCATTATTCTAATGATTTTTAAATAAAATATATGATTGTGTGAAATTGTAAATTGGTTTAATTATTTCTGAAGATGACTGTATGGTATCAGTTCTAAATTATGGAAGTTTCTTACAATTTTGGGGAAATGGTGATTTTCAATTCACAATAAAATACCAGAATCTCTGAGTAGTGAAAGTGAGCCAAATTTATTTTCACCTTTACAGAAGATTGGCTTTTTGTCTGGAGAAATTAAAAAAAAAAATGTCTGGCACACCAACTTGGTAGAATGCAGTGGTTTTATATTCCTAGTTACATTTCTCTGTCCCAAATTTTGATACCTCATTTTCTAATTTGTTAAGGTAAGTACAATTTGTCCAATTTCTACACTCTAGTCCCCAACACTAACTCCATAACCTCCTGGGGCTCAAGATTTCCTTCCTCAGGTCAGAGTTGTAAGCTTAGTCATGTAGTCAGTTGCTATAATTTTTCAACCATAAGATAAACTGAAAAGTGCCCAGGAAGTCAGTCAAACCTCCTAACTAGGGAAGACATGTACCTAGTTTTTCTACTTATATGGGATTCACTGACAATCTCTAAACACAAATTAAAGTGTAAATGTATAATAATGACTTATTTCCCTCTTATAATGAGTAGGGTTGCATATCTAAAATTCAGGTTAGAGCAATAAATGTTTTGGAAGTCCCTTGTACTATATTTTAGTGTATATCTCAGCATAATATTTACTATAACATGTACAAGCAGTATACCAAATATTTAAAATAATTTTATCATAAAGTGTCTTATGTGTAAAATAAATTCCAAAAAATATCCAAAATTATCATTTATTAATATGTTACTAAGTTGCTTTAAAAAATATCAAGCTGCAGTATATTACCCTTGTTGCTCTATGCATTTTGCAAAATGAATTCAAAGGTAAATATACATTTTTAAAGGTTAATCTAAAAGTATTGTTTAAATATTTTTGTTCTAATGAGTCCATGCCCTTTAAATGTGCTTCTTGTTACATTCCTACTTTCCTGTTGTTTGCTTTTAAACCATAACATATTATTTGTTGATCTGTTAATCTAAAAGGAACACTGGGGCTAATTACATGAAAAATGTTAACTCACTGGAAAACAAGATACTAAAGTCAGCAGTTGTTCTTTTCACACTCCCAGCACATCCCAAGGTTGGCATCTCTTGAGGAGTAATTAACTTTGGAAAGCAACTGAATTCAAACACATGGAGATTTCATTTTTATTACATTAGAAATCATAATTAATAAAGAAATTATAACATTGTCACAGACTATCCAATTACTGTGATAACATTCCTTTTCTTTGAAAACTCTGGGGAAAGGTTTTTGAAACAATAAGATAGTGGTAGAAAAATGCTTTTATATTTCTTAGAGTTAAATAGAGTGGAAAATGGATATTGCTTCTTATATAAATGGAATTATAAAATGTATTTAGATTTGTTAAAGCACATATGGATGACACAGAATATATCCTTATCTTGATACCTTTTCAAATTCTAAATTTTGTTACAAAGTAAATTTATTGATAAGTGTTTTAATTCTGTATAACGAAAATGTTTAAAAGGTAGTGGCAAAATCATGTTAGCAAAGTTTCATTTGAGCTACAGATACATTTCAGGTAGGTTATACTTTTCACAACTTTTCGACCACTTTCTTTGAATTTACTTACCAATTAGATGCTGAATTAGCAGACTCATGTATTCTTAAGGCAATTTATATTTTTATGTGTTAACAATGAAACACTACTTGAAGCTATGATTTAGTGTTAAAAGTAGGAACATTTCTCTTAGAAATGTGTGGATGACTAAGAGGAGCAGCAGGGGAGAGTGGGAAGAGAGATGAGAAACCTGTAATTTGTATGCCCCCTGGAGGGATAAACCAGTGATTGAATCTTAGAAAAAGTTTTCACTGGGCCTGGTAGCACAGGTCTTTTAATCCCAGCACTTCGGAGGCAGAGGGAGGTAGAAGGTATCTATAAATTTGAGGCCAGCCCAGTCTATATAGAACTTATCATGTCAAAGAAGATATAATGTGAGACCCTGTCCCAAAATACACAGAAGGCAGTGAAAGGGAGTAAAAGAGAGATGTTCCTGATTTCATCAATTTTCATTAGGATAAGATACAAATCCAGGCCTAATGTGCACATGTTTTGATAGAAAAGAAATTATGACACTCTTTTCTATATACAAAATAATTTAAGAATATTACTATGTCACACCACTCCAGAAGTTTAAAACTTCCATATTCTGTAGTTGTCTCTGAACGGAGAGTTCACTGGTTTCAGTTTGAGCACTGATCTCAGTGAATTTGAGGTTCAGCCTGAGAGTAAGAACCAATCCCTGACACAATTAATGATATTATGCTTGCAGACAAGAGCCTAGCATAACTGTCCTCTGAGAGGCTTCATCCTGTAGCTGACTGAAGTAGATGAAGAGATCCAAAGTGAATTAGACAGATTGGGAAGAGGTGGGAAAGGATAAAGAGTCCTGGATGGGGATAGGAACTCCACAGAAAGACCAAAAGAGTCAACTAACCTGGACACCCTCAGGGTTCTCAGAGACTGAGGATCCATCCAAGGAGCATACATGGGCCCCAAACACCTATGTAGCAGATCTGCATCTTCATGAGGGTCCTCCATCAACTGAAGTTTTCTCTGATTGTTGCCTTCCAAACTGGGCTCTTTCAGCTGGCCTTAGTACCTAGTACTGCAGTGACTTGCTTTTAAAGGATTCATTTTGCAGTAAAACCAACAGCAGGTGCCTGTTAAATTCTTGCTAAAACAATTCTGCAGACAAAGGTTTCCCACAAGATAACAATTGTTGCTTAAACATAACCGATAATGCATACAAAGACTATGAAGATCTAAAAGACCCTTGATTATCCCGTCCATGTTCAGGAATTTGCACTTGTTTTAATACCTCAGGAGAAAGAGGCTTCCAATGCCAATGTCCCCCTGCCTACAGAGGACTGACCTGTGAAACTGTCACTAATTCCTGTGGAGCAAATGCCTACCAACATGGAGGTACTTGCCATAAAGACCTCCTACTGGATAGCATATGCTGGAAGGTTCTGTGAGACAGATCATAATGAATGTATTTCAGGACCTCTAGCACAATGGGTCTGTGGGCCAAGATAGAATCCATGGCTTCACCTGCTTGTGTATTCCTGGATACTAAGGTAGGCACTGTGACCTGGAAGTAGATGAATGTGTTTCTGACCCTTGAATCAATGAGGCTGTATGCCTCAATATGATAGGATGATACATCTGTGTTTGTCCTCAAGGATATTCTGGTGTGAACTGTGAGTTGGATCCCAGCCCCATTTATATGGTACCACTTGTCAGGATGCTTTGGGGTCTTATCTCTGTGAATATGTACCTAGATTTCTTGGAGGTCACTATGAACTCAACATTGCTGATGTACCAGTAAGATATATATACACCCCATGTGGTCTGTGTGTGAATGGGAGAACAAATACTATAGCAACTGCAAAGGTTGTAGATTTAAAATAACACACTGTGAGACTTTGATGCCTCTTAGTTGATCAAAGCCTTATCACAGTGGTACAACATCTGAAAGATCTGTTGATAAATGTATTTGTCACTGCTGGCCTGGAAACATAGGCACACCATGTGAGACATACATAAATAAATGTAATCATAACCCTTGCAAATTAGTGAGAAATGTGCCAAGCTATTCTCAGAGGATTAATAGCAAAACATTGCAAGCCTGTCTTAATTCTTCAACTACTTTCAAGCCCCAGACTATCTTTATTTCTGTCTGCATGGATTCATGGACAGAAGCCTAGCATAACTGTCATCTGAGAGGCTCCACCCAGCAGCCAACCTAAACAGATGCAGAGACATAGGCAAACATTAGACTGAGCCTGCGAAGTCTTGTGGAAGAGTTTGTGAAAGACTGAGTAACACAGAGGAGAGGAGATAGGTGCTCTGTAAGAATAACAACAGAATCCACTATCCTGGACTTTTGGGATCTCCTAGAGATTGATCCACCAACTAATGACCATACAAGGACTGGAATTAGGCCTCCCACATATATGTAGAAGATGTGTGGCTTGGTCTTTATGTAAGTCTCACAATGAATAGATCAGGGACTTACCCTGCTTCTGCTGCCTGCCTGTGGACACTTTTCTTCTAACTGGGCTACCTTTTCTGGCCTCAGTGGGAGAGGATATGCCTAATCCTACAGTGACTTGAGGTGCCATGGTAGGTTGATACACAGAAGGGACCTCTCACTTCTCAAAGGTGAAGAGTGGAGATGGAGGAGGGGCTACTTTAAGAGGAAATGGAATGAGAGAGGGTGGTTGTGATCCAGATATAAAGTGGATAAATAAATGAAGTAATAGGGAAAACAGAGTATAACTGTCCATAAATTGCAGAAAAAGTACTGGTTGCCATAGGTCAATGTGATGTCTCTGCAATTGGCAACTTGATAACACAAATCAATAGTAACCATTTATATATATTTTCATTCATGATGAATAAGGTAATTGTACAAAGACTTAAAACTTTAAGATATAGAGAAAATACAATTTATCACAAGCTTAAACTTGTTCTAATTCTTAATTCCGTAAAGTAAACAAAATAATAGTTACTTACAAATTAATTATAAATTTATTTAAATTAAAATGTAATAAAGATTCACTGTAACATTAATTACACCACCTCTCTTCCACACACAGTTCTATATTTCTAGTCCAAATACATGGCTTAAACTAGCTTCAAACTCAAGATCTCTTTGCTGCAACTATTTGAGCACTTTCATTATAGATATAAGCTACCATAGTAAGCTGCTTTTCAAAGTCATAAAGTTTTCATAAGGCTATAGAGATGGCTCAGTGGGAATGGGCTAAAAGTACTTACTGTGTAAATGTGAAGCCTTATATTCATATCCCTTTACCATAACTAAAATGCTCAACACAACAATGGATACCTGAAAGCAGAAGCAAGAACAGCAGTGTCATCTTCTGGTCATGAACCCAGCTCCAGATTCATTGAAAGACCCTGTCTGAGGTATAATGTAAATTATGATGGAGTAGGATACTGGAAAATGCCCCTGGCCTATATAGATATGCATATGTGTCACCACTACCACAAATGAACAGATTTTTCATACAGAAAGAGAGAGAGAGAGAGAGAGAGAGAGATTTAACAGATATCTACAGAACATTTCATCCTAAAGCAAAAGGATATACCTTCTTCTCAGCACCTCATGGTACCTTATCAAAAATTGACCATATAATTGGTCACAAAACAGGACTTAGCAGATTCAAAAATATTGAAATTATCCCATGCATCCTATCAGATCCCCACAAACTAAGCCTGATCTTCAATAAATAATAGAAAGCCAAAATTCACATGGAAGCTGAACAACACTCTACTCAATGATAACTTGGTCAAGGAAGAAATATATAAATTAAAGACTTTTAAAGTTTAATGAAAATGAAGCCACAACATACCCAAACTCATGAGACACAATTAAAGCAGTGCTAAGAGGAAAACTCATAACTCTGAGTGATGCTAAAAAGGAAATAGAGAGAACATACACTAGCAGCTTGATAGCATAACTCAAAGCTCTAGAACAAAAGGAAAATAATTCACCAAAATGAAGTAGATTGCAGCAAATAATTAACTCAAGGCTGAAATCAATCAAGTGGAAACAAAACAAACAAACAAACAAACAAACAAACAAAAGGGAAACAACAATGGAAACTGAGGAAACACCAAAAACCATCAGATATTACTACAAAAACCTATACTCAACAAAACTGGAAAATATGAATGAACTGGACAATAATCTAGACAGATACAAGGTGTCAAAGTTAAATCATAATCACATAAATGATCTAAACATTCTCATAATCCCTAAAGAATAGAAGGAGTCGTTAGTAGTCTCCCAACCAAAAAAAAAAAAAAAAAAAAAAGCCCAGAATCTGATGGGTTTAGTGCAGAATTTTAAGGATATTCAAAGAATACCAACACTCTTCAAACTATCCCACAAAATAGAAACAGAAGGAACACTACTCAATTTGTTCTATGAAGCCACAATTACTCTGATAACTTAAGCAAACAAAGACAAAAGAAAGAAAGAGAGCTTGATACCAATTCCCCTTATAAACATCAACGCAAAAATACTCAATAAAATTCTCACAAATTGAATCCAAGAACACATCAAAAAGATCATCCACCATGAATATGTAAGCTTCATTCTAGGGATGAAGGGATAGTTAATAATATAGAAATCCTTCAATGTAATCCACTATATAAACAATCTCAAGGGGGGAAAATGATTATTTCAATAGATGTTGAGAAAGCAAATGACAAAATGAGCATCCCTTCATGTTAAAAGTCTTGGAAAGTTCAGGAATTCAAGGACCATACCTAAACAAAGAAAAAGCAATGTATAGCAAACCAGTAGCCAACATTAAGCTGAATGGAGAGAAAACTGAGGCAATTCCACCTTGTCTGTCATGGACTAGACCAGGCTGCCTACTCACTCCCTACCTACTCAAGATGTTACTTGAATTTATAGCTAGGGCAATTAGATAACAAAACGAGGTCAAAGGGATACAAATTGCACTGAAAGAAGTCAAAATATCACTATTTGCACATGATAAGATAAGATCATATACTTAAGTGACCTTTAAAACTCCACCAGAGAACTCCTAAAGATGATAAACTACTTCAACAAAGTGGTTGTATATAAAATTAACTCAAAAAGACTACCCAAGATACAATTTACTAAACACATGAAACTCAAGAAGAAGGAAGATCAAAATGTGGACATGTCCCAGTACAGGGGAACGCCATGGCCAAGATGTGGGAGTGGGTGGGTAGGGGAGGAGGGCCGGGAGAGGGGAGGGTATAGGGAACTTTCTGGATAACACTTGAAATGTAAATGAAGAAATTATCTAATAAAAGTTGGAAAAAAAAGAATATGGCAAAAAAATTAACTCAAAGAAATAAGTAGTCTCCCTATACTCGAAGGATAAACAGGCTGGGAACGAAATTAAGGAAATGACACTTTTTACAATAGCCACGAAAAATATTATATGCCTTGGTGTGACTCTATCCAAGCAAGTGAAAGATCGATATGACAAGAACTTCAAGTCTCTAAAGAAAGAAGTTGAAGATCTCAGAAGATGAAAATATCTCCCATGCTCATGGATTGGCACAATAAATATAATAAAAAAATGGCCATCTTGCTAAAAATAATCTAAAGATTAAATGCAATCACCATCAAAATTTCAAATCTATTCATCATAGAGTCTGAAAAAGCAATTTGCAAATTCATTTGGAATAACAAAAAACCCAGAATGGCAAAAAACTTTTCTCAAAAATAAAAGAACTTCTGGGGGGAATCATCATCCCTGACTTCAAGCTGTATTACAGAACAATAGTGATAAAAAAAAACTGCATGGTACTTGTATAGAGATGGACAGGTAGATCAATAGAGTAGAATTGAAGACCTAGAAATGAACCCACAGAAATATGCTCACTTGATCTTTGACAAAGGGACTAATACTATGCAGTGGAAAAAATACAGCACTTTAAACAAATGGTGTTTGTTCAACTGGTGGTAAACATGAGAAGAATGCATTCTTATCTTCTTGTACAAAGCTCAAGTTCAACTAGATCAAGGACCTCCACATAAAACCAGATACACTGAAACTTTTAGAGAAGAAAGTAGGGAAGAACCTCGAACATATGGGCATAGAGGAAAATTCCCTGAAGAGAATACGAATGGCTTGTGTTATAAGATCAAGAATCAACAAATGGGGCTTAATAAAATTGCAAAGCTTCTGTAAGGCAAAGGACATTATTAATAGGCCAAAATGGCAACCAATAGATTGGGAAAAGATCTTTACCAATCCTACATCCAATAGAGGGCTAATAGCCAATATATACATAGAACTCAAGAAGTTAGACTCCGGAGAACCAAATAACCCTATTAAAAATGAGGTGCAGAGCTAAACAAAGAATTTTCAACTGAAGAATACTGAATGGCTGAGAAGCACCTAATTAAATGTTCAACATCTTTAGTCATCAGGGAAATACCAATCAAAACCACCCTGAGATTCTACCTCACACCAGTCAGAATGGCTAAGATAAAAAACTCAGGTGACAGCAGATGCTGGCGAGGATGTAGAGAAAGAGGAACACTCCTCCATTGCTGGTGGGACATCAAACTGGTATAACCATTCTGGAAATCATTTTGGCTGTTCCTCAGAAAATTGGACATAGTAATACCTGAAGACCCAGCTATACCACTCCTGGGCATATACCCAGAATATGCTCCAACATGTGATAAGGATACATGCTCCACTATGTTCACAGCATCCTTAATTATAATAGGCTTGAATTATAAAGAACCCAGATGTCCTTCAACAGAGGAATGGATACCAAAAATTTGCTATGTTTACATCATGGAGTACTTCTCAGCTATTAAAAATGTTGAATACATGAAATTTTTAGACAAATGGATAAAATGAGAAAATATCATCCTGAGTGAGGTATCCCAATTACAAAAGAACATATGTGCTATGCATTCACTGATAAGTAGATACTAGCCCCCAAACTCCATATAACCAAGATACAATTCACAGACCACATGAAGCTCAAGAAGAAGGAATTCCAAAGTATGGGTGCTTCTGTCATCCTTAGAAAGAGAACAAAATAATCACAGAAGCAAATATGGAGAAAAAGTGTAGAGCAGAGACTAAAGGAATGGTGACCCTTAGACTGTCCCACCTGGAGATACATGCCATATTCAGTGACCAAACCCAGACACTATTGTGGTTTCCAAGAAGTGCATGCTGAAAGGAGCCTGATATGGCTGTCTCCTGAGAAGCCCTGCTAGAACCTTACAAATACAGAGGCAAATGTTAAGAGTCAACCAATAGACTGAGCGTAGTGTCCCTAATTAAGAAGTAAGTATCTCATTAAGTTGCAAAACTTCTGTAAGGCAAAAGATACTGTCAACAAGACAAAAGGGCCACCAACCAATTGGGAAAGGATCTTTACTAATCCTAAATCAGATAGGGGACTTATATCCAATATATATAAATAACTCAAGAAGGTGGACACCAGAAAATCAAATATCCCCATGAAAAAGTGGGGCACAGAGTTAAACAAAGAATTCTCAACTGAGGAATACCAAATGGCTGAGAAGCACTTGAAAAAATGTTCAACATCCTTAATCATCAGGGAAATGCAGATCAAAACAACCCTGAGATTCCACCTCACACCAGTAAGAATGGCTAAGATCAAAAATTCAGGTGACAACAGATGCTGGCGTGGATGTGGAGNTATAGCTGTCTCGTGGGAGACTATACCAATGCCTGGCAAACATGGAGGTGGAAGCTCACAGTCAGCTATTAGATGGAACACAGGGTTCCCAAGGAAGGAGCTAGAGAAAGTACCCAAGGAGCTGAAGGGGGTCTTCAACCCTATAGGTGGAAGAATAACATGAACTAACTAGTACCCCCTGAGCTCATGTCTCTAGCTGAATATATAGAAGAGGATGGCCTAGTTGGCCATCATTGGGAAAAGAGGCCCCTTGGTCATGCAGACTTTATATGCCCCAGTACAGGGGAACGCCAGGGCCAAGATGTGGGAGCGGGTGGGTAGGGGAGGAGGGCCGGGAGGGGGGAGGGTATAGGGAACTTTCTGGATAACACTTGAAATGTAAATGAAGAAATTATCTAAGAAATGTTGGGGAAAAAAAGAAGTAAGTAAAGAGATGGGAAGAGTTGAAGCTGTTTGTAATCCCAGAGAAAGAACAATATCATCCAACTAGAAACCCCAGAACTCTCAGCGAGTAAGCCATCAGGAAAGGAGTACACATGGCTCCAGCGTCATATGTAGTGGAGGATGCCCTTGTCATGCATCAGTGGAAGGATAGCTCCTTGGTCTTATGAAGGCTTGATAGATGCCCTAATGTAGGGAAATTGAGGGAGGTTTGAGTAGGAGTGTGTGTGGAGAAACACCCTCATAGAAGCAAGGGGAGATAGAATGTGATAGGGTATTTCCAGGAGGGAGGGAATCCAGGAAAGGGGATAACATTTGAAATATAAATAAAACAAAAGCAAAAACAAACAAACAAACAAAAAAAACAATGACTTCATGAAATTTGTAGGCAAATGGATGGAATTAGAAAATATCATCCTGAGTGAGGTAACTCAATCACAAGAGAACACACATGGTATGAATTATTCACTGATAAGTGTTTATTAGCCCAAAACTCTGAATAACCAAGATACAATCCACAGACCACATGAAGCTCAAGAAGAAGGAACACCAAAGTTTTGGTCCTTAGATCCTTTTTAGAAAGGAGAACAAAATAGTCATGGGAGCAAATTGGAGACAGAGTGTAGAGCAGAAACTGAAGGAAAGTCCACCCAGAGACAGTCCCACCTGAGGATTATCCCATATACAGTCACCAAAACCAAACACTACTGTGGGTGCCAAGAAATGATTATTGAAAAAAACCTGATACAGCTGACTCCTAAGAGGCCCTGCCAGAACCTTACATAGGCAGAGGCTTGCAGCCAACCATTGGCCTTGTCTGGCATCAGTGGGAGGAGAGGTTCTTAGTCCTATGAAGACTTGATACATGCCTCACTGTAAGAGAATTGAGGGTGGGGAAGCGAGAGTGGGTGGGTGCATGGAAAAACACCCTCATAAAAGTGGGAGGTGGGGCCGGGCGTGGTGGCGCACGCCTTTAATCCCGGAACTTGGGAGGCAGAGGCAGGCAGATTTCTGAGTTCGAGGCCAGCTTGGTCTACAAAGTGAGTTCCAGGACATCCAGGGCTATACAGAGAAACCCTGTCTTGAAAAACAAAACGAAAAACAAACAAAAAGTGGGAGGTGGGGATGAGATACGGGATTTCTGAGAGGGAGAAAACTGGGAAAGGGGATAGCATTTGAAATGTAAATAAAGAATATATTCAATAAAAAAGAACTATTTTAAAATTTTATAATATGGTTAGAAATTATGCTGGTTTAGTTAAGTGATACTGTAAATATTGTACTATTACGGCTATCATACTATGCAGGTGGCTGTTATGGATCCTGAATTTTACTGTTGTATGGGACTATTGCTTCCTTCCATGCCACCCCCAGTGGAAACTTCAATAGCACCTTTTAGTTCCAAGGTCTCTCATTCTCTGCATAATGTCTCACTCAACCTTCCCCATTTTTGTATTTGTTCCTATCTGCTGCAGCAGGAAACTTCTCTGATGTTAGCTTAGCAAGGCACTATCTATGAACATAGTAAGATACAATTAGGAATCATTTTATTGTTATCTTTATTATTTTACCAACACGGTACTATTAAGTTTTGATGTTCTCCTAGTTATAGGTTCTTGGTCACCCAAGCAGTTGGTTACTCCCATAAGCTTTGTGCTATCATTGATCTTGCCTGTCTTTCAGAAAGGAAAACATTGCAGATTTACGGGTTTATAGCTGTGTTGGTGTTTGTGTTTCTCTTTTGGTAGCCTGCAGGATACATAATCATGTACCAAAGACACTAGAATATAGGGATAAAGACCTTATCTAGGCAACAGCTTGACTTCACCATGTTCACTGAGTTAGATAGTCTCAATCAATGGAATTGTACTGTCAGTTTGTGGAGAGCAATCTCTGTAGTTCAAAACAGCATGAGTTGTTTTCAGAATACCATAGGTCTCCTTTGGCCATCAACTCAAATACATGTAACCAAAGTACAGCACTGAATGCTATTTTTTATTGGATATTTTCTTTATTTACATTTCAAATATTATCACCTTTCCCAGTTTCCCTCCCTCCTGGAAACACCCTATCACATCCTCCCTCCCTGCTTCTATGAGGGTGTTCATCTACCCACCCACCCACTCCCATCTCCCAGCCCTCAATTCCCTACACTGGGGCATCTATCGAGCCTTCATAGGACCAAGGAGCTATCCTTCCATTGATGCATGATATGCCATCCTTTGCTACATATGAAGCTAGAGACCTGTATACTCCTTTGCTGATGGCTTAGTCCCTGGGAGTTTTTGGGTATCTGGATGTTTGATATTGCTGTTCTTCCTATGGGGTTGCAAACCCCTTCAACTCTTTCAGTTCCTTCTCTAACTCCTCAATTAGGGACCTCATGCTCAATCCCATTGTCTGATGCTAATATCTTCCTCTCTATTTGTAAGGCTCTGGCAGGGCCTTTCAGGAGAGAGCCATATCAGGCTGGGTTTGGTAACTGTATATGGGATGAATCCCCAGCAGGGGCAGTCTTTGAGTGGCCTTTCCTTTAGACTCTGCTTTACATTGTATCTCCATATTTGAATGTTTTATCATCATAAAGATGGCTGGTTGAGACTGTGACTCCTCTATTCTTTTGATATTTCATTTAGAACATACCCATGTCTGTATTTAATTTAAGAAGCTCCTAGCCTATTAGGTTGCTTTACTATCCTCCAAATACCCTTAACTTTTGCTGTCTCTCCCTGTATTCCCTTCCCTGTCCTAGTCACCCTTTCCATTAGATAATCCTGTTCCAACCAGCCCCCTATACATCCATAGTATATTTTCCTTTTCTAATGATATTTATTTGTTCTCTCTAGTCCTTCCTACTTAACCTCTGTTGCTATATAGATTTTAGCTCTGCTATCATTGAATTAACTGCTAATATCCTTGTATAAGTAAATGTATACCAGATTAGCTTTTTATGAGTCTGGGCTATTTCACTCGGGATTTTTTTTTCTCCCAGATTCATCATTTACTTGAGAATTTTATGATTCGATTATTTAAAGAGGTGAGTAATATATGATTATGTAAATGAAACATATTTTCATTATCTATTCCATTGAGGGACTTCTAAGTCATTTCTAATTTGTTGCTATTATGCATGGAGCAGCAACAAACATGTTGACCAAATGTGCCTATGATAGAATGAAACAACTTTTGGATATGTACACAAGAGTGGCTTAGCTGGATTTTTAGGTAGATGCATTTCTATCTTCTTGAGGAAGTGTCACATTGATTACCATAGTAGCTATACAGGTGTTAAAGCCCACCAACAATGGGTGAGTCTTTTCCTTACTCTACATCCTTGCCAATGTGAACTATCACTTGGTTTATTGATATTAGTCATTTTCAAGCATATAAGATGAAATCTTAAAATATTTGGGGTTTCCATAGGAAAATTATTTTTAACTGACTCTTGGGGATGAAGAAATGGCTCAGCAATTAAGAAAACTTCTTGCTTGTTTTATCACAGACAATGATATATTGATGTTTGGTTTAAATTTTGCTTTCTTGATTTCTTATGATACCTAGGAACAACAGTCTGAGTTCCTATTTTTTTTTAGGGGGGGGGGGTGAGACAGGGTTTCTCTATATAGCCGTGGCTGTCCTGGAATGCACTCTTTAAACCAGGCTGGCCTCGAACTCAGAAATCCACCTGCCACTGTCTCACAAGTGCTGGGAATAAAGGCAAGAACCACCACTGCCCAGCCTGAGTTTCAAATTTTAAGTACACATTTTTCAAAAGACACATATTAACTCTGTATTGAAAATATGTTTGATCAGTTCATTTGAAATAAATAAATAAATGTAAAAAATTGAGTAAATAAAGTGATAATAAGCATTTCTGAGCCTTTGGGCAACAAAGATGCTTATTATCACAACAAGGAAATCTTCTTGATGGGCATGGATGTGTATGCCTTTAATCCCAGCACTTGAGAGGCAGAGGCAGGCAGATTTCTGAGTTCAAGGCCAGCCTGGTCTACAAAGTGAGTTCCAAGATAGCCAGGGCTATACAGAGAAACCCTGTCTCAAAAAACAAAAACAAAAACAAAACAAAAACAAACAAACAAACAAAAACTTCTCCATGTACACATAGTACACATATCATATTTAGAAGAAAGAAAGCCTTTCTTTTAATTATTTATTCATTTATTTTATATCATTACTGCAGTTTCTCTTCCCTCTTCCAAGTACTTCTCCCCTCCGACTTCTTCCCCCCTCCCACCGTGTATGCTTCCTCTCTTTCTCTTCAGAGAAAGGGAATCCTTCCATGTAAATCAACCAGCCCAGTTATATCAAATTGCACAAAGACTCCTCAACTATTGAGGCTAGACAAGATAAGGCAATTGGAATAAGGACCCCAAAGGCAGGCAGCAGAGTCAAAGACAGCTCTTTCTCCTGCTCTTAGGTGTCTCACATAAAAACCAAAGTACACAATTGTAACATATGTATAGAGGGCATAGGTCCATCCAATTCAGGCTTTCAGGTTTTCATTTAAGTCTCTAACAGCCTCTTACAGACTAAGGTTAGTTGATTCACTGGGTTTCTTTTCTTTTTTTCTTTCTTTCTTTTTTTTTTTTATTAGACATATTCTTTATTTACATTTCAAACGCTATCCCGAAATTGCCCTATACCCTCCCCCTGCCCTGCTCCCCTACCCACCCACTCTCCCTTCTTGGCATTGGTGTTTCCCTGTACTGGGGCATATAAAGTTTGCAAGACCAAGGGGCCTCTCTTCCCAATGATGGCCGACTAGGCCATCTTCTGCTACATATGCAGCTAGAGACGTGAGCTATGGGGGTGCTGGTTAGCTCATATTGTTCCACTTATAGGGTTGCAGACCCCTTCAGCTCCTTGGGTGCTTTCTCTAGCTTCTCCATTGGGGGCCCTGTGTTCCATCCTGTAGAGGACTGTGAGCATCCACTTCTGTATTTGCCAGGTACTGGCATAGCCTCATATGAGACAGCTATATAGGGGTCCCTTCTGCAAAATCTTTCTGGTTTATGTAATAGTATCTGGGTTTGGTGGCTGATTATGGGATGGATCCTCAGGTGGAGTAGTCTCTGGATATTCCATCCTTTCGTAGTAGCTCCAAACTTTGTCTCTGTAACTCCTTTCATGGGTATTTTGTTCCCTATTCTATGGAGGAATGAAGTATCCACATGTTGGTCTTCCCTTTTCTTGATTTTCTTGTGTTTTGCAGATTGTATCTTGGGTATTTTAATTTTCTGGGCTAATATCCAAATATCAGTGAGTGCATATCTAATGACTTCTTTTGTGATTGTGTTAACTCACTAAGGATGATGTCCTCCAGATGCATCCATTTGCCCAAGAATTTCATAAATTCATTGTTTTTAATAGCTGAGTAGTACTCCATTGTGTAAATGTTTCACATTTATTTTTTGTATCCTTTCTTCTGTGTGAGGGACATCTGGGTTCTTTCCAGCTTCTGGCTATTATAAATAAGGCTGCTATGAATATAGTGGAGCATGTGTTCTTATTACCAGTTGGAACATCTTCTAGGTATATGCCCAGGAGAGGAATTGCTGGATCTTCCTGTAGTACTATGTCAAATTTTCTGAGGAACCACCAGACTGACTTCCAGAGTGGTTGTACAAGCTTGCAATCCCACCAGCAATGGAGGAGTGTTCCTCTTTCTCCACATCCTCGCCAGTGGTATAGATTTATGGAAATGACAACATGTTTTCTTTGTAGGTAGAGATGTAGCCACTACTGAAATCAGGATGAAAGTTTCTTAAAGGTTAAATATATATCTACAAAGCAATACAACTCTACCTCATTCAGGTTAATAATTATTGATTTTTTTAATTATAAAAGACAACATTTAATTGGGGCTGGCTTATAGGTTCAGAGGGTCAGTCTATTATCACGGTGTAAGCATGGCAGCATCGAGGCAGACATGGTACAGGCAGAGCTGAGAGTTCTACATCTTCATCTGAAGGCTGCAATCAGAATATTGACTTCCAGCCAGATAAGACTAGGGTTTGAAAGTTCTCACCCACAGTGACACACCTACTCCAACAAGACCACACCTTCTCATAGTGCCATTCCCTGCCCCAAACATATACAGAATATTACATTCCACTCCCTGGCCCCCATAGGCTTGTTCAAACATATGATTCTATGGGGGATACACCTAAGAATAGCATAATGCAAAAAAACATTTAGTCAAACTTCCAGAGTACCTTAACCAGCTGTGAACTCTGAGAATAAGGGAGTAGAGCATATAAAATCTTGAAGGTTATAATAGTATGCACATGAACTCTGCAAACACAAGCCAAATGTAGGTCACACATGGAGAAAAATACATTCATGAATCCCACCTTTAGACAAGGAGTTGTTTGCAATTGATAATTTCTGTTAGGGGAAGTTGGTTTCCTTTAAGAGTGTAGCCTGGGGCATGTCAACCATCCAATGTAAAGCCAAACATCCAAAAATATATGGACAGCATAAATTGGACTGGATGGATATATTTTTAAAGTGGACATAATTTTGTATGACTATAGAAGGAGAGAATTTCAGGAAGAGAACAGTATGATAAAAAAAATATATGCAAAAAATATATGCAAATATATGCAATTCTAAAAAAATTAATAAAATTTTGAAATCAAAAAAGCATATGTATTAAGGGAAAATTAATAAATTACAATTCATCATAATTAAAAAATCTGCTTCAGAGAAACTCAAGGAATTTGTAGAAGTTATTTATAATTCAATGAAAAAAGATAAGGCAATGAAATAACAAATAAATGAATATAGTTTGTCAATAAATAGCAAATTGATCCCTGAAAAACTTGATTATCAGTATATATTAAGGAAATAAAAATCCAATTCTAGGAAGCAAAATAATGTATCACGGTTAAGATGAATAAACCAAACACATCACTGTAGATATGTTAATTTTATAATTGTTTTTTGTTTGTTTGTTTGTGTGTTTTTTGTTTTTTGAGACAGGGTTTCTCTGTGTAGCCTTGGCTGTCCTGGAACTCACTTTGTAGAGAAGGCTGGCCTTGAACTCAGAAATCTGCCTGCCTCCGCCTCCAAAGTGCTGGGATTAAAGGCGTGTGCTACCACTACCTGGCTTGTATAATTGTTTTATTAAGCAATTTATCTGCTCCTCAATTTCCTAAGTACAAGTTCATCATAAATATAGCTCTGCATTCTGGTATTTTCTCAAATGAAAATATTTGTTTCTAAACCCTTGTATTGTTGCCAAATTGGTTATTCCCAAAAACTTGATGGCAGACCCTATTGTCGAAGACATGGTAAAAATCGAGGATAGAACTTGTAAATATCTATCTGATACTGTTTCAAAGCTAACAGAGGAGGAATGACATCATCTACCATGTGTCCACAATTATAACCTGCCTACAATATATGCCCACTTGTGCATTAGTGGCACAAATATAAAATAACTGGCCACATTATTCAACTAAATTTTAGTCAAGCTCCATATGGTGGGAACCATATCTTAAATTTAATTAGGCCAAACCCCTCAGACTAAACAGTTCAGGGTCTAAGAGAAATCCTATTACTGTTACCTTACTAAATGAACATAACATTAAAATGATCCATAATTACATGCTATTATGACCATGGATCAATGCCATGATCATTAGAGAAGTTTCTTCTTGTAGTAGGAAGCAGCCAACACAGAGATTCATAAATTGACTAGGTCCTGAGTATGAGAAAGATTAGAATGCTCAGTCCTAAAAGGGGTATATTTATCAAACCTTTTCCCTCAAACCTCAGTGATGAATGTGGAACATAGTAAAAAAAAACCAAAAAACAAAAAACAACAAAAAACAACAACAACAACAAAAAAAACTTTCCAAGAACCAGAAGTGATTATCAACTTCATAAATAAAGCATTTTCCAGAAAGAAATGGAATAGATAAACATAAGATTGGAGACTTGCATGCACTAGATTTGATTTGTGCCAACTCAAATTACATAAAAACTAGAAGAGAAGAAAAGAACTAAGAAAACAAACTAGCAAACAAAAACAGACAAACAAACAAAAACAAAAACAAAACAAAACAACTTTTTTCCAGGAAGTTGTTCACAGTTGATTGTGATTGCTGCTTGGAAAAGGAGAATCAATTTGCTTTAGTGGAATGACACTGGATTTGAAAATTTTCAATGGAGTGCAAGCCTAGTGATCAGGAATAGTTAGCCAAAACATATTGGTTTTCATATATATATATATATATATATATATATATATATATATAT
>LR753312.1:2779267-2793881 GCA_902729485.2 Mus minutoides
ATAAAAATAAAAAAAATGAATAAGGATGTTAAAAACCTAAATATTAATAAAATCCAAACAATGATAACAAGATAAATGTTCATTACCTAAGTCTTAGACAATAAAATCTACAACTATTTACACAATTTAATTCTAGTTCATGACAAAAATAATATGGCAGTAATGTGTAATACAACATGATGGACTATGGAAATATGATCCTATGTGAATGAACCCAGTTAACAGAACGCCACATACTATATGATCCTAATCACATGAAATGTGCATACCAGACAAATCCCTCTTAGGTGAAATTTAATTAGTGAATAGTTGGCTGAAGTTAAGATTAGGGGAAGGGTTGGATATGGGATTAATTGGTAATAAATGTGAAATTTCCATATGCAATTATGAAAATATTTTGAAATTAAATGACTACTACACAAGTATAGAATATGCCAATGACCACTATACTGTATATTTTAAATCTATGAATTATTATGGTATATGAAATATGTATCAGTAAAACTATAAGATACAATTTCCTCTGACATGACTACAGAAGGTAAATTGCAATCCAACTGTAATAACTTATGTGGACTCTTACTTTGATCAATATTCTGTTTGAATACATTGTTTAAGGATGGAAAATGAAACATATTCTTAAGTTATAGGTTCAGGCTCATCTTGTTATTTCTTATTCTTCAATGGTAAGCAAGTCAAATGGAAAAAGAAAAGAAGTTGTACACAGATTTTCCTTTATTATCCTTTGAAGGGCTAGATTTATGGAAACATATTGTGTGAATTTGATTTTGTCATGGAATACTTTGGTTTCTACATCTATGGAAATTGAGAGTTTTGGTAGGTATAGTAGCCTGGGCTGGCAATTTTGTTCTCTTAGGGTCTATAAAACACCTGTCCAGGATCTTCTGGTTTTCATAGTCTCTGGTGAGACATCTGGTGTAATTCTAATAGGTCTGCCTTTATATGTTACTTGATCTTTTTCCCTTACTACTTTTAATATTCTATCTTTATTTGGTGAATTGTTGTTCTGATTATTATGTGTCAGGAGGAATTTCTTTTCTGGTCCAGTCTATTTGGAGTTCTGTAGGCTTCTTGTATGTTCATGGGCATCTCTTTCTTTAGGTATAGGAAGTTTTCTTCTATAATTTTGTTGAAGATATCTACTGGCCCTTTAAGTTGAAAATCTTCATTCTCATCTACTCCTATTATCCATAGGTTTGGTCTTCTCATTGTGTCCTGGATTTCCTGAATGTTTTGAGTTAGGATCTTTTTGCGTTTTGCATTTTCTTTGACTGTTTTGTCCATGTTCTCTATGGAATCTTCTGCACAGATTCACTCTTCCATCTCTTGTATTCTGTTGCTGATGTTAGCATCTATGGTTCCCCATTTTCCCAGAGTTTCTATCTCCAGAGTTGTCTCCCTTTTGGTTTTCTTTATTGTTTCTACTTCTATTTTTAGATCTTGATGGTTTTGTTCAATTCCATCACCTGTTTGGTTGTGTTTTCCTGTTGTTCTTTAAGCGATTTTTGTGCTTTCTCTTTAAGGACTTTTAACTGCTTAGTCGTGTATTTCTTTAAGTGAATTATTAATCTCCTTCTTGAAATCCTCTACCAGCATCATGAGATATGATTTTAAATCCAAATCTTGCTTTTCAGGTGTGTTGGAGTATCCAGGACTTGCTTTGGTGGTAGTACTGGGTTCTGATGATACTGAGTAGTCTTGTTTTCTGTTAATACGTTTCTTACATTTGCCTTTTGCCATCCTGTAATCTCTGGAGTTAGATGTTCTAGCTGTCTCTGGCTGGAGCTTGTTCCTCCTGTGATTCTGTTAGCCTCTGTCAGCACTCCTGGGAGTCCAACTCTCTCCTGAGTCTCAGTGGTCAGAGCACTCTCTGCAGTCAAGCTCTCTTCTTGCAGGGAAGGTGTGCAGATATCTGGAACTCAGATCTGCTTCCTGTCTAGAGATGAAGACCTTAAAGAGATCCTGTTCTAAAAAACTATGTTGCTTCTGCAGCCCGTGCTCTCTCCTCCACAGTCTGGTCTCTGAGGGAGCTGGGATACAAGATGCCATTTTCAATTGGTCCTGTTGTCAGAACCCTTCCTGGAGGCTAACTCTCCTCTGAAGGGGAAAGTGTGCAGAGCTCACCAGAGCTCAGCTTTGCCTCCTGGCTGAAGATGAAGGCCCAAAAGAGATCCTGTCCCAGAAGCTATGTTGCTTCTGCAGCCCATGTGCTCTCCTACACAGACTAATATATTGAAGTTTTGTTCTGTCTTCCTGTGATTTATTTTCTTTATTAATTTTGAGATTATTTCTTTTATATATATATATATATATATATATATATATATATATATATATATATATATATATATGCATTTATTATTAATTTATGTTACATCCCACTCACTGTCACATTCTGAGTCCTACCTTCTGACAATTCTTCTTCCAACTCCTTCTATTTCTTCTCTGAGTGGGTGGGGGACTCCTGGATAGTCCTCCACCCTGGCACATCAACTCTCTGTTAAGCATCCTCTCTCACTAAGGCCAGACAAGACAGGCCTGCTAGAAGAATATATCCTATGTATAGGCAATGTATTTTAAGATAGACCCCACTCCAATTGTTCAGGACCAACATGAAACCCTAGCTATACACCTGCTACATATGTGAGTAGAGGCCTATATCCAGCCCCTGTATGTTGTTTGGTTAGTGGTTCAGTTTCTGGCATCCCTGAAGAATCAGGTTAGTTGAATCTCTTTGTCTTCCTGTAGAGCTCCTAATACTTTAGTGGCCACAATCCTTCCTACTATTCTTCCATAAGAGTCCCAAAACTCCATATACTGTTTGTCTTTGGATGTCTACATCAGAATGAATCAGCTGCTTGCTAGAGTCACTCAGAGCACAGCTATTCTAGACTCTCTCCAAGCACAATTTGAGTTGGTTTATGTTTGCCAGTTCCCTCAGTTCCCTCCATTCTATCCCTGTATTTTTTATAGACAGGATAAATTATGGGTAGAAAATTTTATGGGTGTTTGGTGTTCTTATTGCTACATTCGGGTTACTGCCAGTCACAGGAGGTGGCCACTTCAGTTTTCATATACCCAATGTTATAAGTCACAGCTAAGGATACCCCATTGATTCTTGGGTGTCTCCCTTATTTCCGGTCTCTGTTTCTTTCTGGAGATATTACATACCTCCTCACCCCTGTCAGTTGCAGATTTCTGTTCATTCTCATGTTCATCTGGCCATTTCTCCTGTCCTTCCCAAAACCTGGTCCTGAAATACCCCATTCTATCCCCCATCTCCTCTCTGCACAGTTCCCTCCTTCTATCTGGCTCTGATGGATATTTTATTCCCCCTTCTAGGTGAGATTCAAGCATCTTTCTTGTTTGTGTCTTTTTTCTTGTTTAGCATCTTTGTGTCTGTGGAGTGTAGCATCTGTGAGTATATGCCATACATGTACTTTTGAGTCTGGGCTATCTAACTAAGAATGATATTCTCAAGATCAAATGGAGGTAAATGTATGTCTTTCATTTCAATAGCTGAATAGTATCCCATTGTGTATATGTGCCACATTTTCTTAATGCATTCTTTAGTTGAGGTCAGTTCTTAATATATGTCTGATTTTGACTTTATCACCATCCTTAATTGTAAAGCCTTCCAAGTAGTGGAGTTACAGTCCAGCACCATCACAATGACTTAGGAATATAGACTTCAGATCATGAACACATTTTTACTGTAAATTTCTTAATATAAAGATTCAAACTGAGCCTGTAATGATTAATTATAAATAATATTTTTTAAAATCTCAGCCACTTATGGTACTTATAAGTATTCAAGTCTCTATCCAAAACTCTTTTTATTTATTTTGGCAGTATATAAAATAAGATATTATTGAGGACATTATTCAATTCTACCCTGAAACTCTAATTAGTGGTAATTCTCTTTTCTCTGTTAAAATGCTAAATAGTGCATAATGGGCAATGTAATTTTCCTCAGAATGCTGTTAGATGAAGCAGTGAAAGAAAATAAATGGTGTCAATATTTCAGTAATGTTATATTACATTTGTTGTACCTATGAGCAAGTCTTCACTGATAGTTACAGTTTAAACACCACTAGCATATATTTTGTACTATATTTTGGTAAAAATAAAATAGAATACTGAAAACTTCTGTAGCCTAAAGATATATAAAAAATGTATAATACATTAATTAGATTATGTAACATTTCAGTAACCACTAAAATTGGTAAGAAGTGTCATATATTTGCATAGCTAATGTATTTTCAGAGGTGATATTCATTTTCTTATTTATAAACAGGCTAGGGGTAGTAGTTAGATACCTATTATACCAATTGCAAACTACTTTTCAAATACAAATTCATTTTACTAAAAGTTGTAGATTAACATGAGAAAACAGTATTCTAAAGATGTATTATGTAAAATTAAAAAAAAAAAAAATGCTCTCTTCCCATTTAACAGTCCAGGTTCAAGAAACAACAGCACTGTCTTCACGCTGATATAGATTTATTTCTTGGTGTGATTTTTATAGTTTCCTGAAGAAATTTCATGGGGGGGGAGGTAATGTTATTAAATGATACAAAAAGAAAGTACAGGAGGCTTGTTACTTTTGTTGCTATTCTTAGAACCTCTTTAGTAATACAGTTTTATGATAGGATAAGACTGAAAGGCAGTGCAAGGAAGTGTGGGCCTGGGTACCAGAGGTTTTCTATGGAGATCTCAGGCCTGCTGTGAGGGTTCCAGAAAAGGGAAGCTACTGCAGGCAGGGAGATGAAGTCTCTGCCTTGCTTTCCAGGTCTCTCCATAACTCCCAGCAGCTCTGAACTGTGGTCAGGCTGAGCCAATGAGAAGCTAAGAAGCCAACTATCCAGTGAAGAGTGAGGCAGGACCTCAGGTGGCTCTTCAGGAAAGAAGATCTCTTCCCAAATGTTACATACAGCTCTTGGAATAAAAGACTCAGATGAAGGAGTAGTTTGCCCACACCTTTAATTCCCTAGATGGGTTTATATACAGTTCTGGGGGTGATTTAGGGTTCAACAACAGTCACCTCTCACTGGCTTGGACTGAGAGTTTGGGGGAGACCTTATTTGCATGTGGGAAGGCTTATTGCTGCTCCTATGTAACTGATAGCCACATGCCTCTCCTGTGGGGGCATTGGGGGCTGTGGGGGCATTAACTTCGACAGGTGCCAGGGGTCCAAGAGACATGATTGAACAACTGTCCTATGTAGGTAGAAATTGCCACCCACTGGGTCCCACCAGGGTTCAAGACATAAGCTCAACTGGAGACCAGGCTGTCTGTGCATAGCCCATTGTCCCATAGGGAAGAGTGGATAATTTGGTAGCCTCAGCAGGGATACAGGCCAAACTGTTATGTCTTGGATCTGAGTAAAGCACTGAGGTTTACTTTTAGGAATGATTTCAGTATGATGACTTGGCAAGATATATGTAGACAAAACCCAAACAAACCAAACAAACCCACTTTCAGTGTATTTTTTTTACTCATGAGATGTTTCAAAATAATGCCAGATTCTCAGTACTCATCATTGCACTTTAAATATTTGAACATATTTTATTTCTTACCCAAATATGCAACTTATTAACAGCAAGTAGGTATTTCTAGATTTATGATTTCTTATGTGGAGCAGCATGCTTGGGGGAATAAAGTGGGTAGGAGAGAATATGAGTCCCAACAGAGTTCCAGTTCTCTGGGTGGTCATATGGGGAGGACAGCCATGTGCTCTCCACGTGGCCCCAGGTGGGTATCTGGCTGTTTGAAGCTAAGGACCCAATCTTCGAGGTGTGGACAGGGGGCAGTCTGATGTCTCTGGGCCTCATATCACAGATGCCTCTTGACACTGCAGAAGACCAGAGAACAAAGTGGTAACCCTGGCAGCTACTTGGTCAGGCCTGTGACCAAAAGGAGAGGGCAGGAGGAAAGCGGACACTGGGTGGATCCCATGTAAGTGAGAGTCCTTGGTCCAGACCATGGCTACTGAAATGTAGAAAGGCCTTCCGGCGGGAGGTTAGATGCTGCTCTTTATGTGAAAACTTAGTTCAAGAACAGCTGGCCTTGATCACCCGAGACAGTCTATGGTTTTACAGCTTTATTATAGAAAGGCAGAGAGAAAGAGAAAAGGTAAAAGAAAAGAGAAGGGCTGGCCATGGCCACATGGAGAGAAGGGGGGAAGGGAGGGGGGCAAAGGAGAGCTAGAGGTGAGAGTAAAAAGGTAAGAGTTTAAGAGAGAGAGGAGGGGCTAAGCATCCCCTTTTATAGTGGGCTGGGGTATCTTGCAATTGCAGGGTAGTCATAGGGAGGAACATACCTGACTATTGTCAAGTAACTGTGAAGGAGTCTAGCTAGAATTCCAGGAGCTTGGGGCTTTGTCTTCATGACTGATAGCCACAGAATTATGGAGTTGGGGAGTCTGTGGTGTCAGGCACCTGTCTCTGGGAACGTGGCTCACTGTTCTATTCCTTGTTGAGTTTTCTACTGGGTCTCCTGAGCAACCCTCACAACCAAAACGGGCTGCTTTTCACAGTCCCACATTATCTTATTCAGAATTTGAGATTACTGAGTTTCCCAGTTTGATATTGATTGGATTACAGACACTATCTATTGTGTAGAACTAGTGGTGTTTATTAGCTATATCAAAACTCTATGAATATACAGTAAGGAAGAGTGCCATCATCCATACCTGCTGCTTCAACCTTTCTCAGATCTAAGGTTTCCATACTGTGTTATTCTAAAGCAGTTTCTCTATATTTCTCAAATTTGCATCCCTTATAGAACACATAAAATCACTCACATGCATAATGTTTTTTCTTTGAACATAATAAATAAAAAAAACACACCAAAATATACGTAGGAGCTATTCACTTGAGGTTGATAATGCTATAAATGAAAAATATAGTAAATGATTCAGTACAATAAACATTCCCTGTGAAAGTACATACACTATTTTCCCCAAGGCTTAACATATGTCCTGAGAAAAGGTGTGCAAATGTACAATTAGATACAAACATATAAGCTTACCAATTTTGTTCTCACATATGGAAAAAGTGTTGTTTTATTTCAAAAACAAAATGTAGTATAATCTCAGTCCTTGTTTTCTAACATGGGGAAAATATTCCTGGAAATGACTTGCTATCTTTTTAAAATCCGTGAAGTTATTAAATGTAGTCAACGGAAAGAAACCAGTTATACATATTTTTTGCCCATATGACATTTTTTAGCAAAGAAGTTTGTGAACTTACACAAATAATGAGCTACTCAAATCCCCTGACACTTTCCCCCAAGGACATTTCAAGCACTGCTTTACCTCCTATAAAAATGTTGTTCTGTTCCTGTCTGCTTTAGGTCTCTTGCTGGTAGGTTCACATAGCTGTAACCCAGTTCAGTTCTAGAATGTTCATGGTAGATACCTTCCCAAATATCTATATTTTTACAAAAAATATGCCACAAAGATGCATAGGAGATGCTTATGACATGTTAAGGTAATACATCCAAAATGTTCAAGAAATTAAGGATGGTTGTTAATGCATAGAAATATATGACGGCACTCAACCTGAAAAATACACTTCTGGTATTGGTTTTAACTGAAATAATTTTAGAAAAAAATATTAAAGAAAAGAAAAACATGCCATTGCTTCTCCCTAAATCTTTCAAGTTTTCTGACTTTTCTTCTTTTGATGAATTAGTTTTCCTTTAAGTCCCTAAACTACCTCTTTCCATATGCTTTTAAGTAATTATTTATGCATGTATACTTACTTTTATTTCATCCTCTGTTTCATATTTTTGTTGATTCTGATTTTGTTACAATAACAGAAAATCTGGTATGTATAATACATTTTTCATACTTCAGTAATCATTCCAAATTATTCTATGGCGGATCACCTGACTATCAAAAGAGAAAAGTAGACTGGTCTTTTGTAGAAAATTTTGTCAATATTTTCTAATTTTTTGACTCAGAAGAGATTTAGAAACTTTGTGCTTTATGGTAAGAAATAAGAAACTAAAATGAACAAATGTTTTGGACCATAATCAAAGGTAAAATCTCCCAATAAAAAGATAGAACAAATTATACATTTTCTTTTATCAATTTTTGTATGCTTTTTTCTAGGAAATTTTTCCAATTTCTTATTTCTGAGTTGCTTTATAACACAATAATATGTGTAGTTGTTTGTTTTAATCTCAGCCATTTTTACATGATATAAAATGTACTTCTATATTTACATTATTTTTCTCCTCCCTTTAAAATTTTTCCAATGTTCCATATTCTCTCTTGATTACATGAAATGAGGTCATGAACATATAATTGTTATATATGCACACACACACACACACACACACACACACACACACACACACACATATCTTTCAAAACTCATTTAGCCTTGCTCATGTGTATATTTATGGATGAACACTTGAGAAATGGATAACTTATTAGAGTCTATTTCCCTAAAGAAAACTAGTTCTTCCTCTCAGAGAAACCATTGATGACCTATAGCTCTTCATCTAAAGGTGAGATATGTGAAATTTTCCACTTTTGTAGACAAGTCAATTGGTGTTCTGATTGTTGTCTTGTTGACTGAATCATATTGTGATTTCATGGATGCCACTTCCCTGTCATGTCTAAAACACACATGATATCAGGAGGTATTATAGTTCTCTGGCTTGTACAATTTCTGTGATTCCTCTCGTACAACACTCCCTAAAATGTAGATATACAAATTGTGTTGTAGACATCTCATTTTAAGTTGGGTACACTACAGCCACTTATTCTCTACATTTTGACCAAGTGTGAATTTCTTGTTTAAATGTTTTTGTCTGTTTTGTTTGTATGCTTGCTTACTTAGCTGCTTGCTTGGATAAGGCTAAGTCTTGTTAGGTAGCCTTGGTTATCTTCAAACTAATATTTTTATGTCTCAGCCTTTAATCTATATTATTTAAAAGATTCCACCACTTCTACTTATACAACTTAGATTTATTTCTTTTACCTGTATGATTACTGTGTGAACCACTTTTATTCTTTGTCCCTAAGAGGCCAACAAAGTTATCCTATACTAACAGAACAAGTGTTGCAAACAGGATCCAGGAATTTGCTCCATACAAGAAACACAACACAACACAACACAGTACACTACAGTACAAGACAATAAAACAGTACAAGACAATAAGATAATACACCTTATTCTGTGAACTACATGGTACCTTATCTACAATTGACTATATAATTGGACACAAAACAAGCCTCAACAGATACAAAATGATTGAAATAATCTCCTTCATCCTACCAGATCATCAACAATTAAGGCTATACTTTAATAACAACAAAAAGAACAGAAAATCTATATACCCATGGAAAATGAACAACTCTCTGATCTATGATAACTTGGTCAGGAAAGAAATTAAAGACTACCAGGCACTTAATGAAAATGATGACACAGCTCTGGCATAGCCTCTGAAAACAGTCCTATAAGGCTTCCATCAGCAAGCACTCCCCGGTATCCAAAATAATGCCCGGGTTTGGTGCCTGTATATGGGATGGATCCCCAAGTGGGGCAGTCTCTGGAGGCTTTTCCTTAAATCTCTTCTCCACAGACATAAAAGAAAGTGAGGAAATTCCAAAAATCATCAGATTCTAAAACAAATGCCTACAGTCAGTAAAACTGGAAAATCTACATTGATGATTTTCTAGACAGCACATAACAAAGTTAAATCAAGATCAGGTAAACTATCTAAACAAGCCCATATCTTGTAAGTAAATAGAAAAATGCATTAAAAACCTCCAACCAAAAATATCCCAGGAGCAGATGGGTTTAGTGCAAAGTTCTATCAAATCTTCAAAGAAGACCTAATATCGTTACTCCTCAAACTATTCAACAAAATAGAAACAGAAGGAACACTACCTAATTCATTCCATGAAGCCACAATTACTCTGATACCTAAACAACACAAACACCCCACAAAGAAAGAGAACTTCAGACCAATTTCACTCATGAATATTGATGCAAATATACTCAACAAAATTATAGAAAAGAGAATCCAAAAACACATTAAAAGCATCATTCACCACAATCAAGTAGACATCATCTCAGAAATACAAGCTTGTTTCAATATATAGAAACCTATTCACATTATCCACTATATAAACAAACTCAAAGAAAAGAAAATCACATTATCATCTTATTAGATGCTGAAAAAGCATTTGACTAAATACAACACCACTTTATGTTAAAAATATATATATAGGAGAGATTCAGGAATTCAAGGCCCATACCTAAACATAAAAAAACAGTATACATCAATCCCTCAGCCAATATAAAATTAAATGGATTGATACTTGAAGGAATCCACTAAATTCAGGGACAAATCAAGGTTTCAAACTCTCCAAATCTATTCAATATAGAAGTTAAAGTTCCAGCTAAAGCAATAACACAATGAAAGGAGATCAAGGGGAAGAACACTCCTCTGCTGGTGATAGGATTGCAAATTGGTAAAACTACTCTGGAAACCAATCTGGAGTTTCCTCTAAAAATTAGAAATAGATCTACCTGAAGACCCAGCTATAGCACTAGTGAGTATATAACCAAAGGATGCCCCACCATGCCACAGGGACAAGTGCTCTATTATGTTTATAGTGATTCTAACTTTCTAATTTAACCAGCACTCTCTTTAGCATTCACCACAAGTTATATACTTATCATTTGCTCTTTTATAAGAAAATCTAATATTCATGAAGTCATTTAACTCACAAGTTTATTCTCTGCTATATTACAGAAAGTGGAAAATCAGAAAACACTCAATACATATACATTAGTAACTGAATTAATAAACATCACAGAATGACTACCTATAGTATCAATGAACAAAGAAAGTATACTATCTTAAGAAAATGGGAAAGGGTAGAAATACAAATGTCCTCTATAAGATTGGTAGGACAGATAACATTAACTACATACTATTTCTAGAAATTGTCCCAAGTGTGTGTGCGTGTGTGTGTGTGTGTGTGTGTGTGTGTGTGTGTGTGTGTGTACTCTAAAGACTAGAAAGTGAAAGGAATCATAGTTCCCTTTTTAATGCTTCTTAATAAAGATTGGTAAACTTGCTTAAAAATATATAGTAGCTGATCAATAGATGAAAGCAAATTTAAAAATCTATATGGTTCTAATATAAATAGGTAGAAGATATGCAAGTTAAATATTTTTCTAATTTGTAGGTTTAATATTTATATGATTTAGCCAAATTCTACACAGTACCTCTTAGTACTAGATTTAAAATAATTGTTTTTAAGATAAATATTCAGTGAGTGAATGTTATTATTAGAATTTATAAAAATATGTGAAATACTAACTTTTAAGTACTAGAAAAAGTAAAATATTAACTAATGTATTACATTATAACTCAATGTAATATGTCTCATAAAATTTCCAATCTTAGAATTTTGCTTAGTTCTGTATTCCAGGAAGAAATTCAGGTAAAACTAGTGAGTATAACTGATTACTGCTTTGAGGTATACAAATACTTTTGGTGTGATTTACTTGAGGTGGAAGAATAGGATTTGTATTTTGTTTTGTATATTTTCATTATATTTTTATTACAATGCATAAAATTTGTAAATATATAGTTTTCTTTCTCACTTTAGATTTACAAAGATGATCTCCATCACAATGTGGTTTGTTCACATGAAACTCACGAAGAAGGAAGACCACAGTGTGGATACTTCGATCCTTCTTAGAAGGGGGAACAAAATACCCATGAGAGGATTTACAGAGACAAAGTTCAGTGAAAAAGACTGGAGAAATGACCACACAGAGACTGCCCCACCTAGGGATCCATCCCATAAACAACCACCCAAACCTGACAAATACAGAAGTGGATGCTCACAGCCATCCATTAGACTGAGCACGGGGTACCCAGTGAAAGAGCTAGAGAAAGTACCCAAGGAGCTGAAGGGGTTTGCAGCCCCATAGGAGGAACAACAATATTAACTAACCAGTACCCCTAGAGCTCACTGGGATTAAACCGCCATGCCAAGAAAACACATTTTGGGACCCATGGCTCTAGTTGCTTATGTAGCAGAGGATGGCCTAGTCAGTCATCAATGGAGGAGAGGACCTTGGTCCTGTGAAGGTTCTATACCCCAGTATAGGGGAATGGCAGGGCCAGGAAGCAGGTGTGGGTGGGTTGTTGATCAGGGGTACGGAAGAGGGTATAGGGGATTTTCAGAGGAGAAACTAGGAAAGGGGATTACATTTGAAATGTAAATAAAGAAAATTTCTAAAAAAAAAAAAAAAAGAAAAAAAAAAGAAAAATCAAAATTAATAAAATAAAATAAAAACAATGTGATTTATTACTAGTTAATATTTGAACATTTATTTATACCAAATTATAAATACAGGAGAGTGATATGGTGCTGTTCTGCAACATTTAGCTACCGTTTCCCATCATCTACCTAGCTGAAATAGGAGAAACCACCCATTCTAATATACCCTGTTGTGTTGCTGAGCAATATGACATTCTGTAGATAATGTGTTTCAATTGCATTTTGGTTTATGATATATTCAACTCAACAGTATATATTTTAAGTTTTGAGTAAGTAACTGATATAAGTCAAAATGATAGATAGATAAATAGATAGATAAATAGATAGATAGATAGATAGATAGATAGATAGATAGATAGATAGATAGATAAAGTGTTTAAATATTTCTATTTTTCATACGTAGATGTTTCTTTCTTAGTGATTCAATATTTCTGTCTTTAGTCTCTGGAACATCTATTACTCATTTTTTTCTTCATAATTAAACAGATAACCATTGAGTGCATACTATATGTAAGTCATAATATTATCAATTGAAGAATATATATATATATATATATATATATATATATATATATATATATATATATATATATATATATTGCCATAAGCCTGTGCAGTAAAGAAGTTAGAGGCATAAACATTAGCAAAAGATTGCTAAGGTTCAAGTGATAATTCTAATGTCCACAATGATTAGTTTCCCCACACACACATTTGAAGTATTGCCAAGCTAATAAAGTTGTCATAAAAAACTAATGACTTCATTAATATATGTGAAGTATTTACAACCCAACCTGACATATATAAAATCTTCAATAAATTATGCTACCAGTAACAAAATTTTCTTTTCTAAATTTAACTTAGAAAGAAGTATCATGAATTATAATTGAGCTGTGTGATAGGTTATTGTAGTCGTCGTCTTCTTCTTCTTCTTCTTCTTCTTCTTCTTCTTCTTCTTCTTCTTCTTCTTCTTCTTCTTCTTCTTCTTCTTCTACTTCCTTCCTTCCTTCCTTCCTTCCTTCCTTCCTTCCTTCCTTCCTTCCTTCCTTCCTTCCTTCCTTCTTTCTTTCCTTTCTTCCCCCTTCTTACTAATTTATCTTCATTTATGTTCATGAAAAATAGCACCCCATGTTTCTTTCCATTGATTTAATCTAGTCCTGTGGTCCAACTAGCAATTCAGGCATATACATTTTATTAGTACCTTAGTTATTATTGCAAATTCTGAGAAAAAGTTCTTATTTCACATATCTACTATAACTTCTTATAATAAATACTGATATTTATTAAATATTTGTTGAGTTGGACTTACATTATTTAACAAAACATAAACTAAATAGAAACAGTCTTATATAGATGAAGTGCTTTGAATCACAATAAGAAAAAAATGTAAGTTCTAAATACTATAAATTAAAATCTATTTTTATATGACTATTCTATGTGGAGTAAATATTTTCTATACCTCACCAGTACCAAGGATGTTGCATAAGATGCAACGCATGAAGAGCTGCATGCATTTAAATTTTTCATGGTTTTACCACAAACCTATGGTATTTTAATAAGAATGGTATGCTTTTTTTCCCCAACTTTTATTAGATATTTTCTTCATTTACATTTCAAGTGTTATCCAGAAAGTTCCCTATACCCTCCCCCCTCCCGACCCTGCTCCCCTACCCACCCGCTCCCACATCTTGTCCCTGGCGTTCCCCTGTACTGGGGCATATAAAGTCTGCATGACCAATGGGCCTCTCTTCCCAATGATGGCCAACTAGGCCATCCTCTTCTATATATGTAGCTAGAGACATGAGCTCAGGGGGTACTAGTTAGTTCATGTTATTCTTCCACCTAGAGGGTTGAAGACCCCTTCAGCTCCTTGGGTACTTTCTCTAGCTCCTTCCTTGGGAACCCTGTGTTCCATCTAATAGATGACTGTGAGCTTCCACTTCCATGTTTGCCAGGCATTGTTATAGTCTCCCACGAGACAGCTATATCCGGGCCCTTTCAGCACTATCTTGCTGGCATATGCTATAGTGTCTATGTTTGGTGGCTGATTGTGGGATGGATCCCTGGCAGCAGCAGTCATTGGGTCCATCCTTTGGATTCAGCTTCACACATGATCTCTGTAACTCTTTCAATGTGTGCTTTGTTCTTAATTCTAGGAAGGGGTGACGTGTCCACATTTTGATCTTCCTTCTTCTTGAGTTTCATGTGTTTAGTAAATTGTATCTTGGGTAGTCTAGTTTTCTGGGCTAATATCCACATATCAGTGAGTAC
>LR753312.1:2793981-2826401 GCA_902729485.2 Mus minutoides
GCTGAGTAGTACTCCATTGTGTAAATATACCAGGTTTTTGTATCCAAAGAATGGTATGCTTACAGATGATTAAAACATAAAAAATAAACAAGATCAAACATTTGTCCAGTTTATGCAGCTATATGTATACTATATTTTTATGCATTCATCTCAGCATCATTTTAAATGTACATCCCCATTCTCTACTTATGAAATCATATATAATTTTTGGTTTATGCTCAGAGTTATTAAAAAACAATTGAAATAGTCACACCTGAATGTATATATATTTTTATAAAGTGATAATATCAAGTAGAGAAGTGTCCTATTGCTTTAACATAAAGGAAATTTTTTTTCAAAACCTTGATAGGTTTAACTAGAAAAACAAAAATATATTGTACAGGCTATTCAGAGAATATTCAGAGAATATAAGCCATGATTACTGACAGAGGTTAACTTATTTAATTTGATGCATATCAGATTTCTGAAAACCTTGTTTTACTTGTCAACTTGTCATGAATAACCAGCAAAGGGGTTAGATATTTGTTAAACTGATGGCCAACTTGACTTTTTGTCTTTTCCCTGGCCATAATTATATAATCATACAAGGAATCTCTAGCCTAATTCATTTGCATCAGAATCAACTGAATATCTTAGAAAATAATTCACATATAACTTGCTTCAGAACAACTGAATCAGGAATCAGGACAAGGAGTTATTCTTAGCACTTAAAAAAAAAAAAATCTCCAGAAGACCTGTAAAGCATGACTTATTAGAAGATTTATTCCAAGAGTAATTACCTGCAACAGGGAAAAATACACTTAACTTTTGTATTTGCGAGTTTCTTTGTTCATTTGGTGACATTTGGATAGGGTTTGGGAATTGAAAGCTCATTCTTTTCTAGCCCGGAAAAAAAGAATAGTGGAGACAAATGCGTACACATACACATTGATTGCCTTTAGCCAAATACAAATCAAGTATAAGAAAGGAAAAAAAAATCCAGACTGATTACACCCATTTAACACTTGACATTTTAATCAGAGTGGTTGGCAGTAAAGTTTTCTTGAGGATTTACACTTGCAACAAAATCCTACATACTTCTGATTTTGTAACACAGTTGTTTTTTCTTTGAAGAGAAAAATGTGTGTGTGTGTTACACATACATTTAAAAATAAGCATGCTTAGCTATATGAATGTTCTGATATTTATAAACGTGACATTTGTAGGCTCTTACCTCAGTGGTACTATTAGTATTAAGGTTGCTATTTCCATAATTGTATTAATATATATATATATATATATATATATATATATATATATATAATTTATATATATATATATTATATATATATATATTTATATATAATATATATATGTGTGTGTGTGTGTGTATGTGTATACACTCTATCACATTAAAGTTATTATAATACTTTTAGTTTGATTCCATAAAGAAACACAGTATTTTTGTGATAAAGTTTTTGTTTAATACCTCATTTATCTGTTCCATATGTAACATAAATTTAAGCTTAGGAAATGCTTGATTGACTAATCTTACATGGAATGTTAAATATAATTTAAAGAAATTAAGCTTGTGGAATAATTTTAAGTCATAGAGATGAAAAAATTGTTCATTTCTCAAATAATACTATGTTACTAAAAATCAATGAGTAATGGCGATTTTCCTTCTCCTAGTAGAAATTTACCTACAAAAACATAGGCTTCATCTACAAGAAATAGAATTATTAATTCAATGATTTATGAAGTTACATTTCCAAATGATTCACATATGAATTCTTGCTATGTATTTAGCTAGAAATATTAGCTGTGGTATAATTTAATTAGCTATATTGCCAATATTACCAACCTACATGACTCCATTACTATCATAATATTTAAAGTATTATTAAGTTACAGGAAATGGCAGGAGCCATGTTGTGTAGTAAAGGTTAAATCAAGAATAGATGTAATACAAGCTTGTAACAGATTAGAAATGAAACTACCTCAGTTTAACTAACATTGGAGTTAAGTGGAAGACAGAAAATATTTTCCATTTTAGCCCACTATATATGTTATGTTGTAAGATATTCACTATTTATCAAAAAGAAAAACATTTTATTTTTTTTAAACTTTTTTATTAGATATTTTCTTAATTTACATTTCAAATGCTATTCCGAATGTACCCTCCCCCCTCTCCCCTCCCTGCTCCACTGCCCACCCACTCCCACTTCTTGGCCCTGGCATTCCCCTATATTGGGGCATATAAAGATTTCAGTACCAAGGGACCTCTCCTCCCAATGATGGCTGACTAGGCCATCTTCTGTTACATATGATGCTAGAGACATGAGTTCTGGGGGTTCTGTTTAGTTCATATTTTTGTTCCTCTTCTAGGGTTTCAGACCCCTTCAGCTACTGGTGTTCTATCTCTAGCTTCTCCAATGTGGGCCTCGTGCTCCCTCTTATGGATGACTGTGAGCATCCACTTCTGTGGGAGTCAGCTATAGCAGGGTCCCTTCAGTAAACACTTGCTGTCCTATGCAATAGTATCTGAGTTTAGTGACTGATTATGGGATGGATCCCCGGTGGGTTAGTCTCTGTATGGTCCATCCTTTCATCTTAGCTCTAAACTTTGTCTCTGTAACTCCTTTCATGGGTATTTTGTTTCCTATTCAAAGGAGGAATGAAGTATCCACATGTTGGTCTTCCTTCTTGATTTTCATTTGTTTTGCAGATTGTATCTTGGGTGTTCTAAGTATCTGGGCTAATATCCATTTATCAGTGTGCGCATATCCAATGACTTCTTTTGTGATTGGGTTACCTCACTAAGGATTATGTCCTCCAGATTCATCCATTTGCCCAAGAATTTCATAAATCCTTTTTTTAAAATAGCAGAATTGTACTCCATTGTGTAAATGTACCATATTTTCTGTATCCATTCCTCTTGGATTTTTGCCATCCTTACATTTGTGGGAAACTAATCCTAATCCAATGATTCTAATCTTGTAGCTCATTGAATGTAAGTGCATATTTGGTCTAAAATATTCACATGTAATGGCACTGTGAACAGGAATATGACAATAAAAAAGTTTAAATGAATGTCTTCCATGATATTGTTTAAATTGCATTAAAAATGTAGGGTTATTATCAATTAATCACTATATTTTAATTGAGTTGGCAAATTGGAAATTTTGTGATTATATAAAGCTTGTTCTTATAGATACATTTTATTACTGTGAAAAACCATCATGAACAAGGCAATTTATTAATAATTTCCAAGGGTTAGTTAGAATCCATGACTATCATAGTGACGGGATGACAGCAGGTAAGTAAGCATGATGCTGGAGCAATAGCTCAGAACTTTTTTTTTTTTTTCTTTTTTGAGAAAGGTTTTCTCTGTGTTGTCTTGGTTATCCTAGAAATAGCTCTGAATGTCAGGCTGCCTCAAACTTAGACATCAACCTTCTTCTGCCTCTTGAATGCTGAGACTACAGGTATTTGCCACCATACTCACAGTCATCTGTATGATGGAACACAGGGCCCCCAATGGAGAAGCTAGAGAAAGTACCCCAGGATCTGAAAGAGTCTGCAACCCTATAAGAGGAACAACAATATGAACTCACCAGACCCCCAGAGCTCATGTCTTCTAGGTGCATATATAGCAGAAGATGGTCTAGTCAGCCATCATCTGAAAGAGAGGCCCCTTGGTATTATAACCTTTATATGCCCCAATACAGGAGAATGCCAGGGCCAAGAAATGGGAGTGGGTACTTAGGGGAGCAGGGTGGGGGGAGGTTATAGAGAACTTTCGGGAAAGCATTTGAAATTTAAATTAAGAAAAAGATACTTACGTCTTTTTCTTTTAAAGTGGAATTTATATATTTATTTATTTACACTCCAGATTTTATTCCTCCCATCTCCCAGTCCACCCTCCAACTGTTCCATATCACATATCTCCTTCCCATCCTCCTTTCTTCATGATGATATTCCCACCCCATCTGACCTCTAAACTGCCTGGGCTTTCCAGTCTCTTGAGGCCTAGGTGCATCATTTCTGACTGAACACACACCCAGCATTCCTCTGCTCTATATGTTTTGAGGGCCTCATATCAGCTGGTATATGCTGTCTGTTTGGTGGTCCAGTGTTTGAAAGATCTCAGAAGTCTATATTAATTGAGATTGCTGGTCCTTCTAAAGATTGCCCTTCTCTTCATCTTCTTTCAGCCTTCCCTAATTCAATCACAGGGGTCAGCAGCTTCTGTTCAATGGTAGGGCGCAGATATCTATGTCTGGCTCTTTTAGCTGCTTTTTGGGTCTTTTTGGATCCAGAGTGCAGTCATGCTAGGTCCCATTTGGTGAGTGCTCCATAGCCTCAGTAATAGTGTTAAGCTTTGGGGCTTCCCCTTGATCTGGGTTCCACTTTGGGCCTGTCAGTGAACCCCCCCCCCCCCCAGGCTTCTCTCCATTTCCATCCCTGTAATTCTTTCAGATAGGAACAATTATGGGTCACAGTTGTGACTGTGGGATGGCAACCCTCTCCCTCATTTCATGCCCTGTCTCCCTGCCGGAGGTGGGCTCTATAAGTTTCTTCTCCCTACTTTCAGTCATTTCATCTAAGGTCCCTCCCTCTCTTTGAGTCCTGAGAGTCTCTCACATCCCAGGTCGCTGGTGCATTTTGGAGGGTCCCTCCAACCTCCTACCTCCTAAGGTTGCCTGTTTCTATTCTTTCTGCTGGCCTTCAGGGTTTCAGTCCCTTTCCCTCACCCAATACCAGATAACGTTCCCCCACCCACCCCTGTCCATATTTTCTCCCAGGCACCTCCTTCCTTCCCAACTTGTAATTGCTTTCTTCTCCCTCCCAAGGGTGACTCAAGCATCCTCACTTGGGCCCTTCAGCTTGTTGACCTTTTTAACTTCTGTGAACTGTATCTTGGGTATTCTGTACTTTTTTTTTTTTTTTTGCCAATATTCACTTGTTCATAAGCACACAGTAGTGAGGGCTAACTGTAATGGCAAAGACTTTTGAATTCTCAGTCCAACTCAGTGATATACCTTCTCCAACAAGTTAACATCTCCTCATTCTTTCTAAGCAAGTCCACCAAATGGAGATCAAGCACTCAAATATATGAGAGTATGGTATCCACTTCTATTCAAACCTCCATAGATATATAAAATAAGAGATAGGAAATTTAAAGTTGATTTCTATATACACAGTAATAAAAGTAATTGTACAAATATGCTTATATATGTAATATGAGGTAGTTATTTATAAAGTATATATAATATATATATGAAGGAAGGAAAAATAATATGAAAGACAAAATTTCAGGATATAGAAAAGATATACAGATGAAGGGTTTGAAAAAGAGTTCTGAGATTTTGAATTTCTCAGTTTTAGTTCTCTCATTTATGATTTCTAGCTCTAAATATCCAGATGTGAATATGTAAGCAGAAGTAACAGGATAAACCAGAAAATAAAATGGGTACATGGCAGGTAGAGGAATGCTAAAGGTGAACAGTAGGATACAAGTTATAATGTGTGTTGTGTATGCATATGTATATAAATATATACACTTATAATTTAAATGAAGTTTTGTCATGTGAGCAAGCAATGCTTTCCCGCAGGAGCCAAAGAATATGTAACGAGTTTCAGTCATGAGAAGCTCCCTTTTTAGTTGTTAGTAAGGAGAATCCAAGAGACTATCAAAACAATATAGACCATTGCTGATGTCATTCTTTTTCTCCCAGAATATGAAGACAACATGCACTTCCGACCTTAAATCCTCCTTCTTTCAGACTAGTTTTCATAGTACCAGAAGTTTCTAAGCACCTACCAAAGATAAAAGCAAATAATAGCCCTATATAGATATAATACCTATGAATTAGAACAAGGATCAGTGTGGCATATTTGTCCTATGAGTGAAAGAGTGACACTCATATCTTCATGATAAACAAATGCTTTCAAATATAATTAAAGGCCTGCTCATTAAGAAATCATGCCTGGTGCTGAAAACATAGCCCACTATCCAAGGCTACTGAGTTCAAGGATTTTGGAAGAGAATAAAATATAACCATGTAGTTAACTAAAAATAATTGCTAACTACATTCTAAACATTTATCTTTATACTTGTGGAATACATTTAATACTTACTCTTCCTATAAGAAATGTTTCTGTAACACAAAAATGCAACTAATGAAACAAAACCACTAATCAAAATGCAGATCAAAGGTTACATGTACCCAGTAGACAAATCTCAAACATAATTTCAGCATATAAATCTCTAAACATCATAGAATTAGGAACAGAAAGATCATAAGAGCAAGAGGAACAGGGAGATTGCTATGAGATTGCATCTTCTAGAAATGTCAGAGGAACTATCTCAGTAATAAGGCTGTCTAAAAAAGATCTAAAATAGTGTAGCAACAATAGATATGATAATATGAAAGAAAAACTTTTCGTGAGATTATATACCTAAATGAAGAATAACAGGCAACTATGCAATGTTGAGAGTTGAATAAATGATAAATTGTCCAATGACAATTAGTTAGCCATGAAATTACATGTACATACAAATATTAAATAGATTGAACAGCTTTTACACACACACACAAATACACTTATATATAACAATTAGAGCAGGACTAGAGAGCACTGACTGCTCTTCCAGCAGTTCTGGAATTCCTAGCAACCACGTGGTGGGTCATAACCATCTGAAATGGAATCTGATGTCCTCTTCTGGTGTGTCTGAAGACAGAGAGAATACACAGAGCTCTCCAAAGACTTCCCGGGAACTAGAGCCTCCTGCACAGCCATTCCACGCTGGTCCATGTGTCCGCTAAATATGCAGCCAAGGGCCCTGGGAATGGGGTGGTGGAATTTATCCTTTCCTACCCTCCTTTAACTAAGAAATAATATTCAGTAAAGTACAGAAATGCTTTAATCAGTGATTCTTCTCAATGTCTATTTTTCTATCTCATCTAGCTTTCTATTACGTCCCCTGCCCGCTTTCCAGGGGAACCCGATATAGTTTTGCCGGGTCACTAGCGGTCCCCTACAAAAAAAACCAAACCAAACCAACAACCAAACAGAGGCAAAAATATCCATGAAATACGTAACACTATAAAATGACCATATTTTAGAATAATAGCAATAATAGAATGCAAAAAAAAAAAAAAAAAAAAAAAAAAAAAAAAAAAAAAAAAAAAAAAAAAAAAAAAAAAAAAAAAAAAAAAAAAAAAAAAAAAAAAAAAAAAAAAACAAACAAAAACCTAGGACAAAGACACAGAAGATATTTTCAGTGAAATCATAGATTTCTCTAACCCAAAGAAAGAGGTTACTATGAAGGTCTGAGAAACAATCAAAACACTATATATTCTTGACTGAAAAAGAAATTTCCCACAGTATATCAAAATCAAAACACTAAGTGTAGAGATCAAAAAGAGAATACTAAAAACTGTAAAGACCAAAGACCTATTATTGTATAGAAGGAGACATATTAGACAAACACTAAATACTTACTAAAAGAAAAATCTGATATCAATTCTCAACTTCTAGACAACAAACACAAAAGAACCCATGTTTATAAAAGGAACTACTACAACTTAAAATAAGATATTTACCCTGAAACAGTGATAACGGGTACTTCAACATTCCACTCACCAATAGGCAGATCATCCAGATTTAATTAAATAGAGAAATGCTGGTTGTAACTTTTTTTTTTTTTTTTTTTTGGTTTTTTGAGACAGGGTTTCTCTGTATAGCCCTGGCTGTCCTGGAACTCACTCTGTAGACCAGGCTGGCCTCGAACTCAGAAATCCACCTGCCTCTGCCTCCCGAGTGCTGGGATTAAAGGCGTGCACCACCACTCCCGGCTCAACTTTTGTCATAAAAAAAATAAATGTAACAGAAATGTATAGAATGCTGGATCCAAATAGAAAAGAATATACATTTTCCTCAGTGCCTAACGGAACTTTGTACAAAAAATTACATATTGTAGTAAAATGTAAGTCTGAACTTATACAAGAAAATTGAAATAGCATACAACAGCCAAAGTGACTATGATGAATTAAACCTAAATATCAACAGCAGGAACAGTTAAGGTCACCCGCATTGATTCTTGGGCTCCTCCCTTTTCCCAGTCTTTTGTCACTTCCTAGAGATGCCCCTTACCTCTTCATCCCCATACATTGCAGATTTTCATTCATTTTCATAGCCATCTAGCCATCTCTCTTGTCCTTCCCACACATGATCCTCAACATTCCATCCCGACCTCCATCATCTTCCTACTCAGTTCCCTCCCCTCATCTGCCTCATGAATATTTTATCCCTCATTCTAAGTAAGATTCAAGCATAGGCTTTTGTGCCTTATTGTTTAACTTCTCTGTAGCTGTGGAATATAGTATGGGAGTCCTGTATTATATGGCTAATATTAAATTATTAGTGAGACCATACAATGCATGACTTTGTGGGAGTGGGTTATCTCACTCAAGATGATACTCTCAAATTCCATACATTTGCCTACAATATTCTTGATTTCTTTGTTTTTAATATTTGACTAGTAACCTGTTCTGTAGATCTATCACATGTTCATTATCAATTCTTCAGTTGAGGGACATCTAGATTATTTACAGTTTTTGACTATTATGAATAAAGCCGCTATAGAGATTGGGCATATGGGAGGCACTCAATGAAGGTGTCCTTAGATGTGACTCACAACATTGGGGATATGGAACTTGAATTGTCCAATGCCTGGAGCCAGAAGCAACCCTAGTGGAACAATAGAAATACCACCCACCCACAAATCTTTGAAGTCAAAATTTACCCTGTCTACAAGAAATGTAGGCATGGGGAATGAAGCAGAGACTTAGGGTCTCACCAGGCAATAATCGGCCCAACTTGAGACCCATACCACTGGCAAGCACCCATCCTTGACACTATTAATGACTCTCAGTTATGCTCACCTACAAGAACATGCTGTCCTCTGAGAGGCTCCACCCAGCAGCTGACTTAGACTGATACGGACACCCACAGACAGTGGACGGAGCTTGGGGACTTTTATGGAACAATAGGAGGAAAAACTACAGATCCTATAAGGGATAGAAATTCCACAGGAAGAACAATAGAGTCAATTAAACTGGACCCTTGGGGTTCCTAGAGTCTGAACCACCAAAGAAAAAACACACAGGAGCTGGATCTAGCCACCCCCCTGCACATATTTAGCAGATGTAGAACTTGGTCTTCATGTGTGTCCCAAAGAACTAGAAAGAAGACAATTCCAAAAGTTGTTGACTGTAAGAGGAATATGTTCTGTATGTGGCGCTTTGTCTGGCTCTAGTGGGAAAGGAAACATCTGGCCTACCAAAGAAATGAAGTACTAGGATGCAAGCTGGTGTGATAATTGTGGTGGGGCATGCCCACAAGCTCAGAAGAAAAAAAAGAGAAAGAATAAAAGAAGGATTTTTTGAGTTGATAACCAGGAGAGGGGGAAGTGTGTCGCATAGCATGTACATAATTTAAAAAGATAAATTAAATTAAAAACAGTAACAGCAGAAGCATACAAACTCAGGGAAACTGATTAACTCACTACTGAATGAGGAAATCTTAAGGGCAAACATTAAAAACATGCAATCCTCCAAATAGGAGAATCTAAAAAATATCAGTAATATTCTTACTATATACTGTCTACCAGAGAAAAATAAAATCAGATGAGCAATATAAAACAGATCTAAATGTCCCAGTGAAATAGAAGCAGTAATTAAGTCTCCTAAACAAAAAAATCCAAAGGCCAGTGAGTTTTAGCCCAGAATTCTACCAGATTTTCAGAGACTAGATAATGCAAATTTTCCTCAATTTATTTTATAAAACAGAAACAGGAGCATTGTCCAAATCTTTTTATAATATCAGAGTTACTCAGGTACCTAAACCTAAAATAGGACAGATTCTACTAGGAATATAGATGCAAATGAATAAATAACTTGCAAACTAAATCTTAAAAACATCAAAAACATCATCCACATCATCCACCATGTTCAAGTAGGTGTCATCTCAGAAATGTAGGAATGGTTCAACATACTGAAAATTGTAAACGTTATACCCCATATAAACATATAAATCTGTATCTTAAAGCTGTCATCCTTTTTAAGAATGAAAACTTTGGGAGTCAAGAAAATATTAGTTCTACCTGAAAGGTTTTTATGGTAATCTATTAACTTATAAAAAATACTAATAATATTCACATGTTTTCTCAAAAAAGATTGTATGATCAAGTAATTAAGTATAAAAAAAAGATCAGGTTTTGATAAATATTGTACAAATCTGTAACATGCTACTATCACAACTTGGATGAGACCTTTTTTTTTTTTTTTTTCACAAAAGCTCATGTGTTTAAAACTTTTCTTCAATTCGATTGTGCTTATAGAAGAAAGTTTTAAGTACTGATAAAGTCATAAGAATTCTGATATTATCAATATATGATTTTTGATGTGTTTATAATTTGATAGTGTGAATAATGCAAACATTAGTAACTGAGACATTTTTTTAGAAGAAGACTGCCATCTTAGAATATCCCATCTTAGAATAGAGAACAAAACAACCATGTAAGGAGTTACAGAGACAAAGATTGGAGCTAAGACGAAAGAATGGACCATCCAGAGAGTACCCCACCCGGAGATCCATCCCATAATCAGTTACCAAACCCAGATACTATTGCATATGCCAGCAAGATTAGGCCGAAAGGATCCTGATATAACTATCTCGAATGAGGCTATGCCAGTGCCTGGCACATACAGAAGGGGATTGTCATAGTCATCTTTAGGATGGAACACAGGGATGCCAATGAAGGAGCTAAAGAAATTACCCAAGGAGCTGAAGGGGTCTACAACCCTTTAGGTGGAACAACAATATGAACTAACCAGTACTGTTACACACATCCCAAAGAAGTTGCTTGACAAGATGAAAAACTTGAAAGCTCTCACAAGACACTGAGTTTCAAAAGGAACTGATCTCCTTGGAAGACATTCTTGCTACATGTATATCCCCACGTTAGTCTGGAGTATATATCCACATGCTCTCATTTAGTAGGATTTTATTATAGTGCTTTTAAATATTGAATTCTGACCTAGCTAAGCCTTCTGCCAGTGTTCCAACGTCCTAGTATATCCTTGTATTCACTAGGAATCTAGAGACAGGGAAACTAATTAAGAATTACAAAGAACAGAGGCAGAGTAGCTCAGGGCTGGTCTGCAGAATGTTTATTAGGGAATATAGCCAGTCTTACCCAGGCAAGGAACTACATAAGAGTTAGAAATCTCAGGGCAAGCTTAGCAAAGTATATACTTAGAATCTTCTACAGCCAAGTATGGCAGACTACATTACTTGTTAGTAGAAAGTTCCTCCACACTATCTCCCAGAATATAGCTAAATCACTGCCCTACACAGGAATACACAATTATCTAGGAAGAAGGAAGTTTGTGACCTGAGGAGGAACCAGAGTAGATACTTAGAACTATAGCTAGCTGAGTTACACCCATATACAAGTATTTACAATGGCCTAGAGGGAAGGTGGACTATGGCAAGGGCACTAAGCCCTTACCCCTGACTTCTAAGTTTATGCTGACCTTAGGTGGAGTTGTTTTTGATCCCAGTTGTTAACATTGAATTTTATCCCAGTTCTTCCCTGTTTGCATTCCTCTGTTTTGTGTAAGAATCCAGTAATTTCTAGTAACCTCTTTGTCTCTTGCCAGTGTGTCATCTAACTTCCTTATTTTCTTCTGTATAAAAAGTTTGATGCTCAATTTGACAAATTGCATTCAGATCCACACTCCTTTGTGTTGAGTCTGTTTGTCACCCCACTTTCTCAGAACTCCTTTGCCCACTTGCTTCAGAGAACACATTCCACACAGACAGGGCACCAAAAGGGTCTGCAGCACAGTACCCCCAGATGTCATGTCTCTAGCTCCATATGTAGCAGAAGATGACCTAGTCAGCCATCATTGGGAAGAGAGGCCCCTTGGTACTGCAATCTTTATATGCCCCAATACAGGGGAATGCCAGGGCCAAGAAGTGGGAGTGGGTGGGCAGGGGAACAGTATGGTGGGAGGGTATAGAGAACTTTCAGGATAGCATTTGAAATGTAAATAAAGAAAATATCTAATTAACGAAGAAGAAGAAGAAGAAGAAGAAGAAGAAGAAGAAGAAGAAGAAGAAGAAGAAGAAGAAGAAGAAGAAGAAGAAGAAGAAGAAGAAGGAGAAGACTGCCAAGAGCATGCTTTGTTTGGCTACCTGTTGTCTTAGATTCTGTTTTCTACTGCTTTTTTATTTATGTTCTCCATGAAGTGGTACCTGCCATGAAGGCTGGCATCACTGCTGGCCAAAAAATAATAGATTTAATTAAAACTAAACTGTAACCTCCTTCCTCAGACACTTCAGGCTGAGAGTTCAGACCTGATGCCCCTGAAGGCATGCCACAGGAAGCCACTTATGGCTTGGCTCTTCAGCTAAGGCTGGCTTCCATTGTTGTGCTAAACCACACCTGACCTTCACTGGAATCCTGCTACCAGTCTACAGTTCCTCACCTACACCCTGCTGAGATGGCCTTGGGACAATACACAGTGCTTGAGACTTGGGACTGCATTCCTGGCAGCTCCAGGCACCTGTGCAAAACTGAGTGTGGGCATGGTCTTCCCTCTCAAAACCAAGAAAGATTTTTGAGTAAAGAGAGACAAATTTTGTTTGATGATTCATCTCAATGTTTTCATTTCTCTCCCATCTAGTCTCCCAGCCCCAGTCCGCCTTCTGGGGTACCCATTCTGTTCTATGGGGAGACGGCAGGCAGTAAACCCCAACACTAAACAACAAATGAAGAAAAAAAAAAAGCCTAAACATTTCTTTATTTGTTCCTCGTGGACATATTATCACATGTATGAAAATCTTCCTCCACTAATTTACACTAATTAATTTCTAAGGCAAAGAAAATACTACTGAGTATAATTCTATATATTCTAAGCTCTTGAAAATTTTTTATCAGAATATAGGTCTCAATATTAATTTATCACTTTTCATCTCTAAGATGAATTTACAGTTCATCGTTAAATTTATAATATGCCCTGAGAGTATTTATAACTAATCTTGAGTGGAACGTTATATACCTATAAAATATAATAAAGTATATACATTTCTGCTGATATTAAATTATCATTACATAAATAGTTTTAGTCCTCTGTTCACCAAAAAATTAGCATGATTTCTATATTACCATATGATAATGACTTAATGAGAATCTGACATACTAAGAATATACACAGAATAATAATAAATCTAGAATATTCCCACATGTCACAAAAATATATGTATGAAGGGATCAAGTGATGCTGTTGCATATTGTCTACACTAAAAGGAATATTAGCAAGCTTTGGCATTCAATGTTTAACATAATTTTGAAAAATAACTTTCAAGGTACTTTTTTTGAAGACATAACTATTTTCTATTTTTTATAGTCATGTTGCCTTAATTTATTTTTAATAATTTCACACTATATATTTTGATAACAGTCTTTCCCCTCATCAACTTCTCCAGTCCAGTTCTTCCCCAATGTCCTTATCTTTCCAACCTCATATCATTTCTTTCTCTAAGAAAAAAAAAAGCATTCAATCTAAATTGTGTTTTCTTAGTATTCTATAGTATAGAGCCTGTCCTAGAATACAGTTGATATACCTAGGGCCCAAATAAGGTCTCCATTGTTGTGAGAAAGAGCATGACCAAAAACAAATTGAGGAAAGGATTTATTTAATATCACCTGTTCTTATAACAATCCATCCTGAAGGAAATTCAGGGCAGGAATTTAATGCAGGACCTTAGAGGCAGGAACTAAAGCAAAGAGTAGATGATAATGCTGTGTACTGGCTTGTTTATCTTTGGCTTACTTAAATGGCTTTCCTGTACACACAAGAAACACTTTCCTGACTGGAACGTTCTCAGTGGGATAGTACTTCCAACATCAAATTTTAGTTCAAAATGTCCTACAAAATTGCCTACAGATCACTACTAAGAAGAAAATTTCTTAATTCCCCATTTAAAGTTATCTCCACAATTGTATCAAATTGACAAAAACCATAAGCATAACTGACCCCCTTTCAACTTAACACACACACACACATCATTTTAAACCATAAAATTTTATTCCTTGTTCATCTTTATCTTCAGTATCTCATATAAATAACACTCTGTAAAGTTTTCATGCTTGTGTCATCTCCATTGATTTTTCCATTATTTCTGAATTTGCTACAAAAATTGAACCACACTTCCAGCCCAATCTTGCAAAATCTTTTATAATTCTCCCAAAAAAAAAAAAAAAAAAAGCAAAAGTGTCAGCTTTAATAAAGCAACATCTATTTAACCCAGTAACTAAATTCTGTCTTACTTAGCTTTTTATTGCTTTGATAAAGGCAATGACAAAAAGCAACATGAGGTTTATTTAAGCTTGCATTTTCTGATCAACATTAATCATGAAGGGAAATCAGTACAAGAATTCAAGATAGACAACTGGAGACAAGAAAAACAAAACAAAACAAAACAAAACCAACCAACCAACCAAACAAACAAACAAAAACAGATGATATGGAGGAGTGCTACATACTGTTTAGGGCTGAAAACACATTTTTCCCCTATCTCTGTGTAGTAATGTTCAGGTCTGAGGATTTGGGAATTATCCAATTTGAAAACCATGTTCCAACCAACCAATATTTTTTATTCAACAATATTATATATCAGGGAGATGGCTGGGTTTGGGATCCAACTGTCAATAAATGGGTAAGATAAAGCAACCTTTTAAAAACAAAAACAAAACAAAAGCAAAATAAGGTAACAACAACAATAAACCGAAACAAAGAAAAATAAACCTCACAAACTAGGAGGAATAAGGGCCAAAGTAGGGTACCCAATTGAGTATATGTATGTTGTACATTCCCAACCATCTTTTGGAAGGAACTGAAAATCAATGAAGGAAGACCCCAGACTCAAATAGTATGCAAAAGCAAAGGATGTTCATTCTACAGAACAACCAGCATGCAGGGGTCAGCCATTCATACAAAATGGCAACAATCTGATTAGCTTACAGGCTCCTTTTAAGCACAACTAGGGAAATTTTAGCAATGGCTAGATCATTTCTACCATTATTGGCTAGGTAAGCAACAGTTACATTAGGCATGCAGCAGTCACATTAGTACATTTCTAATTTGTTGTTATATTAGTTTTACCATTTTAGGGCAGGCCTTAGATAAACTCCAGGAACTGCTTCAGTCCTTGGACTGGCTATCTCTCTCAGCTAGAGGTCAGGACCACTCTCATTAATGGTCCATTGTCTGTGATTTTTTCTTTTCAGAGATAACTTGCCTACTTCCTTGGGAAACTGAAATTTAGACCTAACTAGAAAATGGAATAAATTTCAGTCAGACCTCTTTTTCATACCTATCATCTTTAAGTGAGTTACTACCTGCCAAATATCTCAGATGGCTTTTGTGATAACTCACTCTAGATTAAGACTAGCCAATCAGAACCTCCTTAGCAACTGCTGGGTTTCAGTCCTAACTATGTACTAAACAATAAAGCATAGGTATGATATTGTAGTCTAAGTCCATATAGGATAACTGGGACCAGAAGCTGTTTCTGGGAATTCAGCTGATTCTTAGAATTCATCCTGGTACAAGACAATATACAAGACATGGTCTCTAGAGCTAAAGCAGTCTCTAACAGTGATATGATCAGTTGTCTCAAGCTTTTGCTTTTAGAATGGTCTGTATAATATAAACCATATTATTCAAGTTGCTTTCATTAAGGTGTAAGGGAGTGAAGGAAGCTTTGAGTGAATGTATAGAGTGGATTACGTTCTGAGTGAATGGATATTGTTGACATGGACACAACTATACCAAAAACCCAGTGCCTCAGACCAATGGGGATAATATAGCCTTTCCCATATAGGTCAGAATCAGAATAAGAAAAGCCTACCTCTGGTTGTCATACAAATATGGATCACTTGTTTGTAACTATAAGAATGTTTATGACCAGCATATACAAAAACTACCATCAGCAGCTTCATCCTACAAGATTTTTATAGCTGGAGACTGTTTACTAGAGAACCTTATGAAGGCTAGCTAACTCCTCCCACTGTGCTATACACAACAAAATTGCTGAATTTCCAGATTGTTGTGCTATAGGTGGGACTCCATGAGAGCTCACACAACCCATCTGACTACAAATTTTCTGAGGGTATATCTGTGTGTCTGTTCTTCATTCTTTGCTATGCCAGAGAATTCAGGTCTCTGGGACCACACCATTTGGAATACAGCACAGGGTATTTTATATTATCAACTAAGATACTATGAAAGAAAATAATTTACAGCTGCCTACCTGCCAAAGCGTGAAGGTATATGGCATTTACCCTACAACTATTTCACATTTCTCTTATTCAAGCACACATTTCTGCACTATGGATGAGATTACGTGCCTTAGAGAGTTGTAGTGAAGCCAAATAATTACAGAATTTCAAAATTTATCTCTCCCAGATGATCAAAGATTCCAATAAGAAGAATTAAACACATACATAAAATTGTGAGCAGAAGCAACAATAATTCAAACTGGATTCCTATGGATGGAGATGTAAAGAGTAGAAGTTACAAAGATTATCAAAGCTTTCTTAAAATAGTCAAAGAAGACAATTTGATAGCCAAACTAAGGAAAGAAGGTTCCTCTTTGGGTATGATTATTTTTGCGAGACCATAGTATCTTTGACCGGGTTTGGTCTAACACCCCCCCCCCCCCCCGCCAAGACCATGTTTTCAACACTAAAAAGATTGACTTGTCCATGCGGGATAAAAGTCAGAAAATAAGACATAAATATATGAGATAGAGATTGAAGCAGAGGGGAGGGAAAAAGGTAGAGTGAGGGAAGGTACATTTGTCTTAGGAAAATAGTGGACATCCTCTGGCTTATGCCATAGCCAAATGGTGGTTTATAAATTTAAAGGGGGAAACCCCATATTAGGAGGTATTTTATATTAATTTGGCTCATTAATTAGGTAAGCCAAAAAGGCCTTTTTATTCCTGAATTTCAATATTTCAATAGCTGGACTTTCATAGTCATCAGAAGGGATAAATAGCCAAATAAGAGGAAAGACCTTGGAAGCTAGCTTTATGAATGTAATCTAATGGTTTTTAGCAGGGCAGAAGGAATGGGGAAGAAGGACAAGGGCAGCCAGAGCCATATATGCTTTGATGGAGTTGGCTACAGTCCCTCCAATTTTCCTTTGTGTATTGTCTTTATTCCATTTAATTTTCAACTAAGCTGAAAAAAGTAATTTTTAAGACATGAATTGTGTGACAATATTACATATATAATATTGAAGCATTAGTCTCAGAATTACTTTAACCCATCTGTTACTTTATACCAATGATGTGGTTCCTCTCCAGAACTGGTTAGTAATGAGTTGACTGTCTTTGGTTCATCAATATTTTAATAAATATTTACATATCTTCCAAGGAAAAGGGAAGTATTTATGTGTTATTTATTATGACATTGTTAAATACAAAGTAATAGCAAAAATGCTTTAAGTAGTTATACTATAACTGCTTACTTGCCATGCAATGTCTCATTATAAGAAACATGGATTAGCCAGGTGGTAGTGGTGGGGTGGTGGCAGTGCATGCCATTAATCCCAGCACTTGTGAGGCAGAGTTAGGTGGGTTTCTGAGTTCGAGGACAGCCTTGTCTACAGAGTGAGTTCCAGGACAGCCAGGGCTATGCTGAGAAACCCTGTCTCTAAATAAATAAATAAATAAATAAATAAGAAACATGGATTAGTCCATAGAACAAAGTTAGGAAAGAATTTCCATAGAGTCACACACTATCTGTATGCAAGTCACTATTTCTATCATTTACCTTTCAAAGAGGAAGTATAAAATAACTAAAGTAAATAGAGGTCTATAAGAACAGGAGGCTAATTTAATAACATACACTATAAAACTATTTTGTGGTTCATTGGGTCGTCACTGGAGTCTCTTATTTATTCTAAAACTAAATGGATGTTATAGTGAAAAAGTGAAAGGATATCTATCTTATAAACAAGTATCAATTCAAATCAGAAGAAAAACATGTAGGATAGGCTTTATCTGCTACCTTATAAAAACACAATTTATTATTATGAAGGTGAAATACTAATTTTAATATATTTTTCTCCAAGAGGCACTCTTGCATTACCTTCAAGAAAACAGTTTGAAACAAATATACTGGCTAAGATATACATGGGAGTCAATAAAACATTTGGAACTAGCAGATAATACATTTTTTTTTGCCATTGAAAATTCCTTATGAACATAGAATTTTCAGTAGCTGTAATATTAGTCAGTTAAACGAAGAAGCTTCAGATTTAGTTTCATTTACATATGTATGTATACACAGGTGAAAAATTGTTTTCATGTTAGAGAATACATGATATTTATCTTTCTTTCTCCATTAACTTTTTTACCCCATCCCTTCATGTAATATTTCTTTCTTCCGTTTCTTGGTTCCTCTCTGTTTTCTTGCTGAATAAAACGTAGGTACATATTGTTAAACATAGATTTTGTATATGAGAGAAGAGAGGCAATGTTGTATTTTTGTCCAAATATATCACTGTTCAATTTTTTTCTTGTTTAATCCTCTAAATGACTTCTCTTAAACATTTATTTTCATGTTTAAAGCACAGTATTTTTAAGAAGGAAATTGAAGACTATTTGTGAAAGGTAAGGTTATATATTTTTCTTTGTTTTCTACATTTCTTTGACTCAGATTAATTTACAGTTGTAAATATTATATTCTGGTTTTCATGGTAGCACTATGCGAAGGTTCTTATGTGAACTTAGAAGTATCGATTCAATCCTGATTGTCATATGAATGGAAACAATTCAAATAATATGAAAACAGTATATTTCATAGTAGAAGTCATTTAAGTTTGTTTTCATGATAAAAAATTATATTTATATTACAACTTCTTAGAAATTGAATCTCCTAATACCTGAGCCATCTAAGCAAAGAAAAAAAAAATATGTTAGTGGTTTCAAAAAAAAATAAGGAAAATGCTAATTCTTCTCTAACTTATTAAGATAAAATACTTATGAAATAATAAATATACTGCATGGTATGTGAAAATAGTAAAATATATAAAAAAAACAAATTGTTTTGGAATTTTCTGCACAGTTATATTATTCTAATTTTTTTCCTTTATTTTGGACATGGTTAGTCAAGATTAAGGTAAAAATAAATGAGTTTTCTATGAAGACAAATGAATTATATTAATTTAAGAAGTAGGTTTTACCTTCACAATCACTATTCACTTATACTAAAGCCAAAACAAGACAAAATAAGTCAAACTTCTGAAAAAGAAATTTTAAAACTTATATGGTCATGAGTATTTTGCCTACATGCATATGTGTGCACCACATGAATTCATTGCTCCCCAGAGACCAGAGTTGGCATTGGGTTTCCTGAAATTTGAGTTACATATGGTTATGAGCTATTATGTGTATGTGAATAGAACCCATATATTCTGGAAGACTAGCATTTTTTTTTAAGTAGTGAGCTATCTCTCCTGCCCCTCAAATATTACAAAATAGTAAAGAGTAAATGAATAAAAATTCAAAAAAAATTGAGCAAAAGTAGTATTTCAATTTGTAATAGACATTATCAAAATAGTATATAGGCATATCTACAAAGAAATATACTTCAGACCAGTCTCCTCCTGTTTGTCTTCAGATGAAGTTGTAGAACTCTCAGTTCCCCCTACACCATGTCCACCTGGATGCTGCCAAACTCCTGACTTGATAATGGAATAACCTCTGAACTTGTATGCCAGCCCCAATTAAAAGTTGTTCTTGAGAGAGGTCTCTGACAACAGGACTCAGCCAGGAATCAGAGCTGAGACCCAGACCTCTAGTCAACTTCCCTGCCACAGGAGAGTTGGCCTCCAGAGAGGAGGAGGTGAGAGCACCATCTTGTATCCCTGGTCTCTCAGAGACCAGTCTGTGGAGGAGAGAGCATGGGCTACAGAAGCAACATAGCTTCTTAGACAGGTTCCCTTCTGGCATTCATCTTCAGCCAGGAGGAAGAGCTGAACTTTAGACCTCTGTGCACCTTCTCTGCAAGAAGAGAGCTTACCTGCAGAGAATGTTCTAACCACTCTCTGCATTTCAACTCTCTCTCTCTCATGAGAGAGTTCAACTCCCAGGAGAGCTGACAGAAGCTAACAGAATTACAGGAGGAACAAGCTCAAGCCAGAGACAACTAGAACAACTAACACCAGAGATTACCAAATGGGTAAAGGCAAACATAAGAATCTTCCTAACAGACAGTAAGACCACTTGGCATCATCTGAACCCAGTACTGCCACCACAGTGAGACATGGATACCACAACAGACCCGAAAAGCAAGATTCAGATTTAAAATAATATTTCAAGATACTGGTAGAGGATTATAAGAAGGGAATTATTAATTCACTTAAAGAAATACAGAAGAACATGGCTAAACAGGTAGAAGGCCTTAAAGAGGAAGCACAAGAATACCTTAAAGAATTACAAGAAAACACTACTAAATAGGTAGAAGTCCTTAAAGAAGTAACAAATATCCCTTAAAGAATTACAGGAAAACACAACCAAACAGGTGATGGAATTGAACAAAACCATCCAAGATCTAAATATGGAAGTAGAAACATTAAAGAAAACCAAAAGTGAGACAACTATGGAGATAGAAATCCTAGGAAAGAAATCTGGAGTCATAGATGAGAGCATCAGCAACAGAATACAAGTGATGGAAGAAATAATCTCAGGTCCAGAAGATTGCATAGAAAACATGGACACAACAATCAAAGAAAATGCAAAACACAAAGAAATCCTAGGACACAATGAGAAGACCAAGTCTAAAGATAATAGTTATAGATGAAAATCAAGATTTTCAACTTAAAGGGCCAGTAAATATCTTCAACAAAATTAAAAAGAAAACTTCCATAACCTATAGAAAGTGATGCCCATGAACATAGAAGGGTACAGAACTCTGAATAGACAGTACTACAAAAGAAATTTCTCCTGACACATAATAACCAGAACAATAAATGCACTAAATAAAGATAGAATATGAAAAACACTAAGGGAAAAAGGTCAAGTAACATATAAGCAGACGTATTAGAATTACACCAAACTGCTCACCAGAGACTATGAAAGCCAAAAGATCCTGGACAGATGTTATACATTTCAACCCTAAGCGAACACAAATGCCAGCCCAGGCTACTATACCCAGCAAAACTCTCAATTATCATGCATGGAGAATCCAAAGTATTCCATGACAAAACCAAACTCACACAACATCTTTCCATGAATTCATTCTTTTAACGAATAATAATGGGGAAACACAAAAACAAAATTATGCCATAGAAAAAGCAAGGAAGTAGTCCTTTAACAAACCTAAAAGAAGATACCTGAAAGAACAGAATCCCAACTCTAACCACAAAAATAACAGGAAGCAACAATTACTTTTTCTTAATATCTGTTAATATCACTGGACTCAATTCCCCAATAAAAGGAAATGGACTAACAGACTGGCTACATAAACAGGACCCAACATTTTGCTGCTTACAGGAAACTCAATTCAGCAACAAAGACAGAAACTACTTCAGAGTAAAAATCTGGAAAACAATTTTCCAAGAAACTAGTCCAAAGAAACAAGCTGGAGTAGCGATTTTAATAAAAAATAAAATCGACTTCCTATACAAAGTTATCAAAAAAGACAAAGAGGGGCACTTCATACTCATCAAAGATAAAATATTCCAAGATGAACTCTCAATTCTGAATATCTATGCTCCAAATGCTAGGACATTCACATTCCTTAAGTAAACTATAGCAAACCTAAAAGCACACAATGTACCTCACGCAATAGTAGTGGGAAACTTCAACACCCCACTCTCATCAATGGACAGATCCTGGAAACAGAAAATTAAAAAAGACACAGTGAAACTAACAGAAGTTATGAAACAAAAGGATTTAACAGATATCTATAACACATTTTATCCTAAAACAAAAGTATATATATTGGAAAGATCAGGAATTCAAGGCCCCTTCCTAAACATAATAAAAGCAATATACAGTAAACCAGTAGCCAACATTAAACTAAATGGAGAGAAGATTGAAGCAATCCCACTAAAATCAGGGACTACTCAAGGCTGCCCATTCTTGCCTTAAACTATTCAAAATAGTATGTGAAGTCCTAGCCAGAGTAATTAGACAACAAAGGAGATCAAAGGGAAACAAATTGGGAAGGAAGAAGTCAAAATATCATTATTTGCAGATGATATGATAGTATATTAAAGTGACCCTAAACAATTCTAAAAAAGAACTCCTAAAACTGATAAATAGCTTCAGTGAAGTAGCTGGATATATCACTAACTGAAAAAAAAAATCACTGTCCTTTCTCTACACAAAGGATAAAAAGGCTGAGAAAGAAATTAGGGAAACAACATCCTTTATGATAGTATATATATATATATATATATATATATATATATATATATATATATATATATATATATATATAAAATAACTTGGTATGAAGTGAAAGATCTGCATGATAAGAACTTTAATTCTCTTAAGAAAGAAATTTTGGAAGATCTCATAAGATGGAAATATCTCCCATGCTCATGGATTGGCGGGATTCATATAGTAAAAATGGCTATCTTGCTGAAAGCAATCTACAGATTTAATGCAATCCCCATCAAACTTCCAACTCAATTTTTCAGTGAGTTAGAAAGGGAAATTTGCAAATTCATATGGAATAACAAAAATCCAGGGATAGCAAAAACTATTCTCAACAATAAAAGAAACTCTGGTGGTATCACATGCTTGACCTCAAGCTGTACTACAGAGCAATTGTGATAAAAACTGCATGGTACTGGTACAGCGAAATACAGGTAGATCAATGAAATAAAACTGAAAACCCAAAAATGAACCCACACACCTATGGTTACTTGATCATTGACAAGGGAGCAAAAACAATTCAGTGTGAAAGAGACAGCATTTTCAACAAATGGTGCTGGCACAACTGGTAGATATGCAGATAAATGCTAGTTGATCCACTCTTATCTCCCTGTACAAAGCTCAAGTCTAAGTAGAACAAGGAACGTCACATAAAACCAGAGAAACTGAAACTTATAGAGGAGAAAGTGGGGTGCTGAATGCGAGCAGAGGCAGGAAATAATGCAGGCACTCCTGGTTGTGTGCGCTTTTATAATAAAACGGAAAATACTGTACACGTTTTCAAAAAAAAAAAAAAAAAAAAGAGAAGCCTCAAAGAGATGGACACAGGGAAAAATTCCTGAACAGAAGAGCAATGGCTTGTACTGTAAGACTGAGAATCAACAAATGGGACCTCATAAAATTGCAAAGCTTCTATAAGGTAAAAGACAATGTCAATAAGACAAAAACGCCACCAACTGATGGCAAAGTATCTTTATCAATCCTTAATCCAATAGAGGACTAGTATCCAATATATACAAAGAACTCAAGAAGCTAGACTCTAGAAAATCAAATAAAAATGGGGTACAGTGCTAAACAAAGAATTCTCAACTGAGGAATACTGAATGGCTGAGAAACACCTGAAAAAATGTTCAACATCCTTAATCATCAGGGAAATGTAATTCAAAATAACTCTAAAATTCTATCTCACACCAGTCAGAATGACTAAGATCAAAAATTGAGGTAACAGCATATTCTGGCATGGATGTGGAGGTGATTGGTGGGATTGCAAGCTGATTCAGTTATTTTGGAAATCAGTCTGGCGGTTCCTCAGAAAACTGCACATAGTATTACTGGAATATACAGCAATACCTCTCCTGGGCACATACCCAGAAGATGTTCCAACTGATAATAAGGACACATGCTCCACTATGTTCATAACAGCCTTATTTATAATAGCCAGAATCTGGAAAGAACCCAGATGTCTCTCAACAGAAGAATGGATACAGAAAATGTGGTATATTTACACAATGGAGTATTATTCAGCCATTAAAAACAATGAATTCATGAAATTCTTAGGCAAATGGATGTATCTGGAGGATATTATCCTGAGTGAGGTAACCCAACCACAAAAGAACACACATGTACTCACTTATAAGCAGATATTAGCCCAGAAAGTTAGAATACCCAAGATACAATTGGTAAAACACATGAAACTCAAGAAGAAGGATGACCAAAGTATAGATACTTTGTTCCTCTTTAGAATGTGGAGCAAAATACCCATGAAAGGAGTTACAGAGATGAAGCTAAAAGCTGAGATTGAAGGTAGGACTATCCAGAGCCTGCCCTACCTGGGGATCCATCACATCAACAACCACCCAAACCAGACACTATTGCATGTGCCAGCAAGATTTTGCTGTCAAGACCCTGATATAGCTATCTCTTGTGAGGCTATGGCAGTGCCTGGCAAATACAGAAGTAGATGCTCACAGTCATATATTGCATGGCACACAGGGTCCACAATGAAGGAGCTAGAGAAAATACCCAAGTTGTTAAAGGGTCTGCAACCCTATAGCAGGAACAAAAATATAATCTAACCAGTACCCCCCAGAGATTATGTCTTTAAATGCATATGTTGCAGAGGATGGCCTAGTTGGTCATCAATGGAAGTAGTGGCCTTTGGTCTTGCAAAGATTATTTGCCCCAGTACTGGGGAATGCTAGGGCCAGGAAGCAGGATTGGGTGGGTTGGGGAGTAGGGTGGCAGGAGGGTATAGGGGAATTTCCGGATAGCATTTGAAATGCAAATGAAGAAAATATATAATAAAAAATTTGAAAAGAAAAAGAAATATACATCAACTACTAATACTGTTCTATTTCTAAACATTCATATATGCTTTTCTTGTTTATTAAACAGAATGTGTCTATTAAAGACAAATATTTTGCTAGTTATTTACTAACATAAACATAAGAATCAGCAAAAAATGATTAAATAAAAAAGGATTCATTATATTAGTTTTATGGAAAATTTTGAGGCTACCATATGACCAGATGTAATTACATACCCAAGTGTTTATCATACCATGAAAAAGTCAGTTCCAAAGGACAGGCTCTTTTTTTTTTTTTTTTTTTTTTTTCCTCTCTTTATTAGATATTTTCTTCATTTACATTTCACATGTTATCCAGAAATTTTCCCTTACCCTCCCGCGTCCCCGCCCTGCTCCCCTACCCACCCTCTCCCACGTAATGGCCCTGGCATTCCCCTGTTCTGGGGCATATAGAGTCTGTATGACCAAGGGGCCTCTCTTCCCAATGATGGCCAACTAGGCCATCTTCTTCTATATATGCAGCTAGAGACATGAGCGCAGGGGGAACTAGTTTCATATGAAAAGCATGTATGCATATCCAGTCTGGGAAAACATCTATGAATTCTCTCCCCACATCAGTAGTAAGACAAATTATACTTTCTTCCTTATAATAATCTTTTTAATATGGCATTTTATTTATTCATTTTGAGAATGTTATACAATAATCTTTGAAGATATTCACCCTCCCTCTCTCAGCTCATACTAGATATAGTTTCTTTATCCTGACCTCCCTATCCAATCAACCTCATGTCTCTATTTTTATGCTGAATCACATTGAGTCCTATAGGTTTTATACAACTACACTTGGGAGTGGGTCTGTCCTGCTGTGTGTTCAATATATCAGAGAACATATCACTAAAGAAAACTGATTCTCCTTCTTCCCTTAGTTTTCAAATGCTAATAGCTCCTCATCTAGTGATGGGATTTCATGCTCTTTGTCTCCCCTCTCTGCTACAATGCTGTTGCCTCTCAGAAACTTGCCAGGTCTTATGCATACTCTCTCAATTGTTTGAGTTCATACATGCATCTTTCCTGCTGTGCCTGAAAAACACTGTTTTCTTGATATTATATACCACCTCTGCTGTTAACAATCGTTTCTTTCTCTCTTCCATGGAAATAATTGGGCTTTGAGGAGAGAGTTGTGATATGTATGTCACATTGAAGGTTTTACATACTATAGTTTCTTATTCTCTGCAGGTTGAAAGTTTGAAGGTCTCTGTTAATTGACATTACCATAAGGAGAATCTTCTCTGAGGAGTATTGAGAGATTCTCAGACAATGGTTATCCCAGGAAATTATTAGGAGTTGTTTTAAAGATATTCACTTGTAATCATCTTAATAAAGACAGTTTAAAGAAGTATGCAAACTAATTTCTAAAATAGTAATTTTGCAATTAGCAGACATCACAGGGCAATATGGTAAAGAGGAAATTAACCAAAGGAGAGATCCAAATTGGAACAAATAATACTTGTTTCTGCAGTTCATACATTATAAATGAAAACTTTACTATTTAAAGTTGTTAATAGAGCAGCAAGAAAGTATTATATGGGTAATTTTTCAGAAAATTGTACAATTACATTATTTTACCATATCCTCCCTGTAAACCTACCCTTATGTTACCTCCTTCAACTTTTTCACAATCATGATCTATTTCTTTTAATTTTGTTATATCTAATATATTACATATATATTCCTAAATGTATATATACAATCTTCTCAGTTAAGATGTTACTTTTATCTGTATTTTCAGGGCTGACCTTTTGCTATTGAATAGCCAGTTGAGATGGTCTTCCTGGGTATGATTGTTGGTCTTGTTGTTCACATTCTTTAGTTGTGTGCGGTTTTTTGAGCAGAAATATGTATACTGAATTTTTCTCCATCATGCTAACATGGATACAGGCATTGTCTTTTTCATCTCATGTTTTGGCAGTCATGCTGTAGAGATTTTATGGGTGTAGATTCTAATATTCTTGTGAGACACAGTCTCACCGTTTATTCCCTGTTGCTTTGTCTCTTATAATCTTTCCACTCCCACTCTGCTTTGAGCCTTGAGCCTTAGGTTCAGGAGTTATGTTGTGGATGTGTCATTTCAGACTGGGTGCCAAAACTGCAGTTTGATTGGTTATGGTTTCCTGTAACAGTGTAGAACTACTGCAAAACAAAGTATCTTTGGTAAGGGAACAAGATTAAACTTATCTGCAAATGTGGATACATATTATTGAATTTCTCAACTTTCATATTCAATCCCTTCTAACAGCCTTAGTTTCTCTTTTTCTGGTCCCCTCCCTCCTCAAAAAGTGTTCTGCTTGTTATATATATTCATCTTCAGAGTCTGCCCCATTTTGCTTAATATGATAATATCTAATTCCTAGAAATGTAACAATTTTACTTACTTTATAGCCAAATAAAATTGCATTGTACATATATATTCGATGTTTTATCTTTTCATTTGTTGGCAGACTTAGTGGTAGGTTTAATTTATTAGTCATTGTAAATAGTGAGGCAAAACCATGAATGAACAAGTGTCTTTGTCTATATACCCAGAAGCTTCCATGTAGAGTTGCTCTATTTTTATCTTTTAAAAAATATTCTATACTGAATGCCATAATGTTTTTTTTAAGTATCAACAATCTTAAAGGGTACTTTTGACACATATCCTAGACAACACTCATCATTTCTTTTCAAAAGAGCCTAAAACAGAACTTCTAAGCAGTTTTTCCTGGCACTTTCCTCATGGCTAAGGACATGGGATACTTTTCAAATGTTTATTGGTCATTTGATTTTCTTCTTTTAAGAACTATGCTCATTGACTCAGCTATTTATCAGGATACCATCTTGATTTATTTTAAATTTTTTTATATATTCTAAATATTACTCCTCATGTTTATATAGTTATCAAAGATGTTCTCCCACTTTTAGACTGCTTCTTCAACTGATTGTTTCTTATTATTTTGGCGAAAGTGTTGCTGTTGCCAAGAGGTGCTTGCTGACAGGAACCTGGTATGGCTGTTTCTTGGGAGGTTCATACATGAGCAAACAATTATATATATATATATATATATATATATATATATATATATATATATATATATATATAATGCTAAGCAGCAACAAAAACATCAACAACAAATTAACAGAAAATACTCTCTTTGTGTTGAATTCTGTGGTGGCACAATGGGCTATGGAATTAATCTAGAAATTTGTTTTAGAGGCCTCAATTTTTAGGGGTTTATTTGCTAAGTTTGATTAAATAATTAAATTCATATGGTTCTGACATAATCACTTGATTATTTCCTCTATAATTCACAGTATAATGCTATCACTGAGTAGTGTGGTCTAGTGGGTCATTGAAACATTCTGTGGAAAATAAAAGTTCTCACACATCCTGGTCACCAAGAAATGAGCAGCATTTCTCCTTATGCCACTTCATTCTCTTTAAACAATCTCCAGAAACAATGAAACTGGTATAAATAATCCCACATGTACCGAAATATGCTTTTCCTACATTAAGTTGTTGATTTCAAGTTGTTATATGAGGTTTTTGAAATATGTAACCGTCGGTAGTTACTAATGTGTAAGAAAAAGGAAACTAGAGTTCAATTCCCAGCAACCACATGGTAACTCACAACCATCTGTAATGTAATCTAATACCCTCTTCTTGTGTGTCTGAAGACAGCTACCATGTACTCATATACATAAAAAGAAAAACAAACAAAATACAAAAAGCAAAATGTAGTAATAATGTATTTTTTATTGTCTATAGACTTCCCAATACATAGAAAAACTGTATGTACCATCATTTTTATCCCTGTTGATGATCTGCTTTTGGCAACTTACCAATCAACTCATGAAGGTCTTTGAAAGGCCATTCTAGTTACTATATCATTCTTTTCATTTTGTACACATCAAGCAATGGGTTTTTTCTTTTACTACTACAGTACAAAGCCTAGTCTTTAGATAAAATACAGGTAAACTTTCTTTTCTGTGCATTGAGATAGGAGATGACATCATGTTTATATAGAATGAAGAAGGTGACATTATGATTCTATTTTTCATTTCAAGTTATGATCATGTCAATGGATAAGGAAAAGGTTTGTAGTTTGAAATGAGTGCTGCTAGCTCTTTTGCTTACTAGACAGAAGTGAAAAACATGAGTCATTCATATAAATAACTAATGAACAAACATTTTCCAATGTTCCAAATAGAGTGATTTCAAGAACAGTTAGTATTGCCACAGATGTTGGTATAATGTTAAATGTTGCAAAATAACGAAGAGAAAAAGACCAGTGCTGTGAACAAAATACTAAGCAAAAGAAAATTCCAACTGTGACTGTTCCAACATTCATTACTGGTAGAAAGCAACATCTTTTTTTCACAAGTTGCATTCTCACATGGTGGAGATGGCGATTAAAGGTCCATATGCCAACAATATGGGCATCCAGCTGAGCAACAGAAGAGTCAATTCTATAGGTCAAGACATGAGTTTATTTTGTGATGGTTTAAATAACTTCAAACTTCAACAATTTCTGCACTGTTGGGTAGACTCATGATAAAGTACAAAATAGAGTTATTTTAAAATGTTAAGAATAAGTATGAAAAAGTAGTCCATCTTTAGATTGATGTCATTCTGATTAGATATGCAATAAGAAAATTTTTAATTTTAATTTTAATCAAAGTTTCAATTTAGCACCTGAATAGGCAGATCCATGGACTCAGATGTTTGTATACAATACTTGCCACATTATCATAAACATCAAAACAACCTGTCCCCAAGTTTCACAAAGTTACTACATTCTTTGGCAACAAATATCATAAAGTTAAACCAAATAATGTAATATATCCATAAGATTTTTTAAAAGCCACTTTGAACTAGTGTTAATAAAATGTAAGTTAGCAGAGTGAGAAAGCATGATTGAGTCTATTGTATCAGCAGCCCTCTCCTCAGTAAACGCTTCAGATCTCCATTTCCAGTTTCTAATTTTCTACTCCTTTAGTTCCTTTGTGTCCTGTGGCTCAAACAATCTTATTACTTTCATTATCCTCTGTAAATAGAACAATACATCTGTAGCCCTCAACAGGAGAGAATTTCACTTAATTTCTTCACTGGATTTATTGGGATTATTTTTTTATTTCTCTTATTCTTTTCCTCCTTAAATTCACAGAGTAGTTTTGGTTTTTTGTTTGTTTGTTTTGTTTTGTTTGTTTTTATATATAAATTGTATCTCTTCATCATCACGATGAGAAATCACTTTTTTCTATATGAATGCTTACTTTTTTTTCTTTTCAGTCTCTCAGAAAATCCCTATATAATCTGCATTTGTCACAGTAGTTCGTTCTTTCTCCATTGGATTAACTAAATATTCTGTGTGCCTCAGATAGCATTGCACCATTCCCTCATCCTAATTTAAGAACTTGCCAAAAATATCCAAAGTCTTTTGATCATAACGAGACTGCCAATTAATGTTTTCTTTAATCTAGGCACTAATTTCTGGTCACTTACACAGATATCTGTTTGAATGTTCATGATTGTGTTTGATCTATTGTACACTGATTATCTTTGACCTCTAAATCAGCTCATGCTCATCAGATTTGTGTGCAGTATAAAAAGTTCATTTTCTTTTGAGGTACCTGTTCATTTCCAACTCAAGGCACATACTTATACATATCAGAGTTTTCATCATTTCATTACTCATTTAAAAGATTGTATTCTTTGTATGGTATAAGCTTATAAGAATTGGGAGCCCAGTCCAACAGGTACATCTACAACTTCTGTATCAAATGTTTATGAAACATTCAAGAAGACAGAGAAAATCTGTGTGAATTAAATTATAAGAGAAACAGCATATCTGCCGTGAAATTGTGCTCCCTTGAAACTAGAGAGAAGCTATACCCATGAAATCTCAACTACACTTCTCCCTAAATAAGATCTCTCAAACCAAATCCAAGAACACATTAAAACGATCATCCATCATGATCAAATAGGCTTCATCCCAGGGATGCAGGGATTGTTCAATACATAGAAATCCATCAACATAATAGGCTATATAAGCAAACTAAAGGAAAGAAATATGACAATCTCATTATACACTGAAAAAAATATTTGACAAAATCAACACCATTTCATGATAAAAGTTTTGGAAAGATCAGGAATTCAATGCTCAAACCTAAACATAATAAAAGCAATATAGAACAAACCAGTAGCCAACATCAAACTAAATAGAGAGAAACTTGAAGCAATCCCACTGAAATCAGGGACTAGGCAAGGCTACCCATTCTCTCCCTACCTATTCAATATAGTACTTGAAGTCCTAGCCAGAGCAATTAGACAATAAAACGAGATCAAGGGGATACAAATTGGGAAGGAAGAAGTCAAAATATCACTATTTTCAGATGATCAGATAGTATGCTTAAGTGACCCCAAAAATTCTGCCAGAGAACTCCAAAACCTGATAAATAACTTTCAGCAAAGTGGCTGTATATAAAATTAATTCAAACAAGTCAGTGGCTTTCCTCCAAACACAGGATAATCAGGGTGAGAAAGAGATTAGGGAAAAACACCCATCACAATAGTCACAAATAATATAAAATACCTCCTTGTGACTCTAACTAAGCAAGTGAAAGATCTATATAGGAACTTGAAGTCTCTGAGAAACAAATTGAAGAAGATTTCAGAAGATGAAAAGATCTCCCATGCTCATGGATTGGCAGGATTAATATAGTAAAAATGTCTACCTTGTTGAAAGCAATCTACAGATTCAATGCAATCCCAATCAAAATTCCAACTCAATTCTTTTTTTTCAACTTTTATTAGATATTTTCTTCATTTACATTTCAAGTGTTATCCAGAAAGTTCCCTATACCCTCCCCCTCCTGGCCCTGCTCCCCTACCCATCCGTTCCCAACTCTTGGCCCTGGCGTTCCCCCGTATTGGGGCATATAAAGTCTGCATGACCAAGGGGCCTCTCTTCCCACTGATAGCCAACTAGGTCATCCTATTCTATATATGCACCTAGAGACATGAGCTCAGGGGGTACTAGTTAGTTCATGGTTATTCTTCCACCTAGAGGGTTGAAGACCCCTTCAGCTCCTTGGGTACTTTCTCTAGCTCCTTCTTCCTTGGGAACGCTGTGTTCCATCTAATAGCTGACTGTGAGCTTCCACCTCCATGTTTGCCAGGCATTGGTATAGTTTCCCCCGAGACAGCTATATCCGGACCCTTTCAGAACTATCTTGCTGGTATATGCTATAGTGTCTATGTTTGGTGGCTGATTGTGGGATGGATCCCTGGCAGCTGCAGTCATTGGGTCCATCCTTTGGATTCAGCTTCACACATGATCTCTTTAACTCTTTCAATGTGTCCTTTGTTCTTAATTCTAGGAAGGGGTGACATGTCCACATTTTGATCTTCCTTCTTCTTGAGTATCATGTGTTTAGTAAATTGTATCTTGGGTAGTCTAGGTTTCTGGGCTAATATCCACATATCAGTGAGTACATGTTATGTGAGTTCTTTTGTGAATGGGTTACTTCACTCAGGATGATGGCCTCCAGATCCATCCAT
>LR753312.1:2826501-2944037 GCA_902729485.2 Mus minutoides
CGTGTCCTTGTTACCAGATGGAATATCTTCTGGATATATGCCCAGTAGAGGTATTGCAGGATCTTCCGGTAGTACTATGTCCAAATTTCTGAGGAATCGCCAGACTGATTTCTAGAGTGGTTGAACCAGCTTGCAGTCCCACCAACAATGGAGGAGTGTTCCCCTTTCTCCACATCCACGCCAGCATCTGCTGTCACCTGATTTTTTGATCTTAGCCATTCTTACTGGTGTGAGGTGGAATCTCAGGGTTGTTTTGATTTGCATTTCCTTGATGATTAAGGATGTTGAGCATTTTTTCCGGTGCTTCTGAGCCATTCGGTATTCCTCAGTTGAGAATTCTTTGTTTAACTCTGTGCCCCACTTTTTAATGGGGATATTTGATTTTCTGGTGTCCACCTTCTTGAGTTCTTAATATATATTGGATATCAGTCCCTTATCTGATTTAGGATTGGTAAAGATCCTTTCCCAATCCGTTGGTGGCCCTTTTGTCCTGTTGACAGTATCTTTTGTCTTACAGAAGCTTTGCAACTTTATGAGGTCCCATTTGTCAATTCTTGATCTTACAGCACAAGCCTTTGCTGTTTTGTTCAGGAACTTTTCCCCAGTGCCCATATCATCGAGGCTTTTCCCCACTTTCTCCTCTATTAGTTTCAGTGTCTCTGGTTTTATGTGGAGGTCCTTCAACGACTTAGACTTGACCTTAGTGCAAGGAGATAAGAATGGATCAATTCCAAGTCTTCTACATGATAGCTGCCAGTTGTGCCAGCACCATTTGTTGAAAAGGCTGTCTTTTTTCCATTGGATAGTTTTAGCTCCCTTGTCAAAGATCAGGTGACCATGGGTGTGTGGATTCATTTCTGGGTCTTCGATCCTATTCCATTGATCTACCTGTCTGTTGCTGTACCAGTACCATGCAGTTTTTCTTACGATTGCTCTGAGATCATCCATCATGACCAAGTAGGCTTCATCCCAGGAATGCAGGGATGGTTTAATATACGGAAATCCATCAACGTAATACACTATATAAACAAACTCAAAGATAAAAACCACATGATCATCTCCTTAGATGCTGAGAAAGCATTTGACAAAATCCAACACCCATTCATGATAAAGGTCTTGGTAAGATCAGGAATTCAAGGCCCTTACCTAAACATGATAAAAGCAATCTACAGCAAACCAGTGGCCAACATCAAACTAAATGGAGAGAAACTGGAAACAATCCCACTAAAATCAGGGACCAGACAAGGCTGCCCACTTTCTCCCTACCTATTCAATATAGTACTTGAAGTCCTAGCCAGAGCGATTCGACAACAAAAGGAGGTCAAGGGGATACAAATTGGAAAGGAAAAACTCAAATTATCACTATTTACAGATGATATGATAGTATATATAAGTGACCCCAAAAACTCCACCAGAGAACTCCTAAACCTGATAAACAGCTTTAGTGCATTAGCTGGATATAGAATTAACTCAAACAAATCGATGGCCTTTCTCTATACAAAGGATGAACTGGCTGAGAAAGAGATCAGTGAAACATCACCCTTCATAATAGTCACTAACAATATAAAATATCTTGGAGTGACTCTTACGAAGGAAGTGAAAGATTTGTATGACAAGAACTTCAAGTCTCTGAAGAAAGAAATTGAGGAAGATCTCAGAAGATGGAAGGATCTCCCATGCTCATGGATTGGCAGAATCAATATAGTAAAAATGGCTATCGTGCCAAAAACTATCTACAGATTCAATGCAAACCCCATCCAAATTCCAACTCAATTCTTCAAGGATCTAGAAAAGACAATTAGCAAGTTCATCTGGAATAACAAAAAACCTAGACTAGCGAAAACTCTTCTCAACAATAAAAGAACCTCTGGTCGAATCACCAACTCAATTCTTCACAGAGTTAGAAATATCCATTTGCAAATTCATCTAGAATAATAAAAATCCCAAGATAGCAAAAACTCTTCTCAACTATAAAATATCTTCTGGGGGAATCACTATGCCTGACCTCAAGCTGTAATACAGAGCAATTGTGATTAAAATTTCCATGGTACTCGTAGGGACAGGCAGGTAGATCAATGGAATAAAACTAAAGACCCAGAAATGATCCCACACACCTATGGTCACTTGATCTTTGACAAAGTAGGTAAAAACCATCCAGTGATAAAAAGACAGCATTTTCAACAAATGGTGCTGGCTCAACTGGCAGTTAGCATGTAGAAAGCAAATCTATCTGTACTTATTTCTTTGTACAAAGCTTAAGTCCAAGTGGATCAAGGACCTTCACATAATACCAGATACACTGAAACTTACAGAAGAGAAAGTGGGGAAGAGTCTCGAATATATGGGCATAGGGAAAAATTCCTGAACAGAGCACCAATGGTTTGTGATGTAAGATCCAGAATCTACAAATGAGATCTCATAAAATTGCAAAGCTTCTGTAAAGCAAGAGACACTATCAATAAGACAAAAACACCACCAACATATTGAGAAAGGATCTTCTTTACCAATCCTAAATCAGACAGGAGACTAATATCCAATATATAGAAAGAACTAAAAAAGCTAGACTCCAGAAAGTAAAATAACCCTATTAAAAAATGTGGTACAGAGAAAAAAAAAATCTCAACTGAGGAATACTGAATAGCTGAGAAGCACCTGAAGAAATGTTCAACATCCTTAGCCACCAGGGAAATACAAATCAAAACATCCCTGAGATTCCACCTCACAGCAGTCAGAATGGATAAGATCAAAAATTCAGGTAACAGCAGATGGTGGTAAGGATGTGGAGAAAGAGGAAGACTCCTCCATTGCTGGTGGGATTGCAAGATGGTACAACCACTCTGGAAACCATTTTGGCCATTCCTCAGAAAATTGGACATAGTACTGTCTGAAGACCAAGCAATACCTCTCCTGGGCATATACCCAGAAGATGCTCCATCATGTAATCAGGTCACATGCTCCACTATGTTAATAGCAGCCTTATTTACAATAGATAGAAGCTCAAAAGAACCTAGATGTCCCTCAAAAATGGAATTGATACAGGAAATGTGTTACAATTACACAATGGATTACTACTTAGCTATTAAAAACAATGAATTTATGAAATTTGTAGGGAAATGGATAAAACAAGAAAATATCATCCTGAGTGAGGTATTCCAATTAAAAAAGAACACACATGATATGCACTCACTGATAAGTGGATATTAGCCCAGATACCTAGGAGCTCTGTATACACAAGATACAATTCACAAACCACATAAAATTCAAGAAGAAGGAAGTCAGTAGTGTAGATAGTTTGATCCATCTTAGAAGGGGTGAAGAGCAAAACACCCATGGAAGAAGTTACAGAGACAAAGTGTAGAGTAGAGACTGAAAGAATGTCCATGAAGAGACTGTCCCACCTAGGGATCCATTCTATATACAATCACCAAACTCAGACACTATTGTTGATGCCATAAGTGCTTGCTGATGGAATCCTGATACTGCTCTCCTCTGAGAGGCTGTCAGTGCCTGACAAATACAGAGGTGGATACTCCCTGTGTTCCATTGGACAGAGCATAGGGTCCTCAATGAAGGAGCTAGAGAAAGGACCTAAGGAGTGAAGGGGTTTGTAACCCCATAGGAGGAACAACAATATGTAATAGCCAGTACCCCCAGAGTTCCCAGGGACTAAACCACCAACCAAAGAGCACACATGGCGGGACTCATGACTCCAGTTTCATATGCAGCAGAGGATAGTGTAGTCGAACATTATTGGAGGGAGAGGCCCTTTTTCCTATGATGGCTCAGTGTCCCAGTGTGGGGAAATGCCAGGGCCAGGAAGCAGGATTGGGTGGGTTGGAGCAAGGGGTGGGGAGAGGTAATAGAGGGGAAACCAGGAAAGGGGATAACATTTGAAACGTAACTAAAGAAAATATCCAATATAGAAAAAAGAAAGAAAGAAAGAAAGAAAGAAAGAAAGAAAGAAAGAAAGAAAGAAAGAAAGAAAGAAAGAAAGAATAATGTGGTGGAAAATGTTGCCTTCAGAGTCAAACATATGTAGAAATTACCTATATGCAATTTATCATTTATAGTCTTGGCTAGTTTTAAGCATGATATTTTTCTTCTTAATAACATTATTAATTCCTTCATAATTTGTATGCAATGTGTTTTAATTATATTTATATTACCAAGTTCACCAGCATCCACTACTACTTCCCGAGCCAGAGGACTGCCGTGTCTATACTCAGTCAGAGAAGATGCACCTAACTGTCCAGAGACTTGGAGTCCAAGGGAGTGGAGAGATCAGAGGCAGATGAGGGATGGGAACATCCTCTTGGGAACAGGGAGGGCAAGCATGGGGGCTCGGGGGGGGGGGGAGTGAGATGTGGAACAATCGGAAGGAAGATAAAATCTGGACTGTAAAAAAAGATTAAGCAATAAAACAACAACCAAAATGTCACATAAATGTGCATTGAACTGTAAATATACAGAGCAATTATCTAATAATTATAAATACCTTTAAAAATTAAACTCATAGAATCAGAATTAAATGTTGGGTAGCAAAGACAAGTGTGGAGTGAAAAAGTTTTTTTTTCAAAAGATTAAGTTTCACTTAGATGGAAGTAATTTTGAAATCCATTGTATGGTACAATGACTATTGTGCATAAAATTATAAAATTAAAATATTCTTACTACAAAATTAGGGAGAAAGTAATGCGTGAATTTTCTTGATTATAATTATTTTATAAAACCTTCATATATAAATATATGTTATATATATATATATATATATATATATATATATATATATATATATATATATTTCTACATTTATGCATATATATATATATATATTATCAATATGAAATAAAAGATAAGAGAAATTAGACTTGAATTCTCTTATAATAGCTAACAAAATTTTATTCCTCTTCCATTCAATCAAAATGTGTTTCCAAATAGAGTTTAATGGAAACTCAAGTTACTATGAATAAACAATCATAAATGGTTTCTTGGTACTCAGCAATGTTCACAACTGACCTAGCTGGCCTACTAGTTATAGAGTTACCTGGGGAAATCTCAATATAAAATCTATATAACAACATTCCAATTATACTTCAGAAGCTAAAGTTAAGTACAGTGCAATACAGAGAAAGATTCTTAACAGCATGCCAAATAAAAATTACTAGAAATCTATCATATGATTATTATTAAAGTTAAGCTTTTTCACATATTCTGTGCAATTATATTTCATTAAGACTATTCCTTACACAAAATGATCATACAAGATTTTGAATGTTTTATCTGAACATTCATTTCAAAGTAACTTGAATAAATCAATTAAGTTTTTCTTTTCCATTTTGCTGATAGTAAAGAAATGGCTATAATCTGCTTTTTGTTTTGTTTTGTAAAAGGTCTATGCCCTCTAATTTTGAGAAAATTCTAAAGAATACATGAAACCTTCCATCTTACTTTTCCTTTTTCTTCTGAATGTGGTAGAAATAAAGTAAAAAGGTGGATTTTAAATTATGTGCATACAACACAGAAAGACAGAGAGAGAAATGAGAGTGAGAAGAGAGAAGAGAGGGAGGGAGAGAGAAACATACAGAGAGAGTTTTGATATATTTATGAGTGCAGAAAAACTCATATACATTCCTGATTGTCAACTAAAATTAAACTAGAACTGCCCTGTCTATAATTTGATTATTAGTGAGACAGCTATAACTAAGTCATTATACCTTTCTAAATGTGTGTGTGTATATATATATATATATATATATATATGTGAGTGTGTGTGTGTACACATAAGAAGTATGTAATTCTATCAGAGTCAATATTTAGAAGCCACTATAACTATATTAAAATTTTTATTTGATATGTTATTGTGTGTATGAGACACAAAGGCTGTCACAGTATTATATGTGTGTATTATATTGATAAAGTCAAAGGGAGCAATTTAGGCTTTTCAATTAATTGCTTTCTTTGCATATGGTATGAATAATATATGTATGTGGGTAATATACTGTAAGTTTGGCTATGGTACATGCACACACCCATGACCTGGAGGCCAGATATGAAGCAGAGACCCTAGAGTAAAATTGCTTCCTGGCTTTCTCTCATAGTTTAATAATCATGTTTTCTTTTTTCTTATGTAACTTAGAGCCACCTTCCCAAGTTTGCTACCAACCACTTTGGGCTGGTTCTTCCTACATTCAATTATTAAGCAAGAAGATGCCTCCCAAAGATGTAACTACAGAATATTCTGAAGGAGGTAAATTCTAGATTCCATCTTCCTTGGTATGGCACATTGATAATAAAGATTAACCATCATATTCAGAATGAACTGCTACATACTATCTTAATTATATAGAAATTCATTCCTGCTAAACTGCTCAATATTTTAATCATAAACAAATTTGGACTTTTATCAAATGCCTTCTTGAATGTTTTAAAATATGTGATTTTCTTTATCGACCTGATATATTGCATTTTGTACATTTGTATTTATTGTTTCATTCTTGTGTCTCTGGGATTAATTCTAGCTACTATTTTTTTTTTTTGTTATTTGTTTGTTTTTGTTTTCTGTATATGCTCACTAAAAATTGAACCAGCCTCTTGAACACATTAGACAAAAGCTCTATTACTAAGGTATTTCCTTACAATGACTAATCTTGTTAATATGCTCTTAGATTTCTTTGCTAAAATTTTGATTAAGATCCTTAAGTTTATATTCATCAAGGGGTTTGATTTATGATATTTAGAAAAAACAGTCCATTTTAATATTTCATAATAACAATAACAATTAGGGTTATTATTTAACATATTTAGAATTCTGAGTCTCAGGTTTTTCATTAATAGGGAAGTATTTGCTATTGTTTGAATTTGATGACTTCTTTTGAACATTTTATGTATTAATTTTTTTTCTCTCATTGTGCTTTTGTGTGTACGCCATGCACACACATGTGCTGTGTATACTGCATAGAGCAAAATTGGAGGTCAGAAGACAGCTTGGAGTAATTGATCTTCTCTTTTCAGTGTATGAGTCCTAGGGATCAAAGGCAAATAATCACATGTATTCACCATGAGGTAGCTCAGAAGGTGAGCTACCTCATGGACTCCAGAATTTCTAATTCTTTAGAAATCATTTTGATAGGGTGTGAACATATGGCAATTTCTCAGTTAATTTTAGATTATCAAGAGTTTTTAATATATATTTATTCATAGATCCCTCCATTCATCATTTGTATTTACAATGTATGAAAGGACAACTTATTCAACTCTGATTTTACATGAATCTTTTCTTGATTAGTCTAATACTAATATTGTCAATCTTATCTTGAAAAACCAAATCTATTCTGTTGACAGTTTGTATGTTTCATCCTATTTTGTTAATTGATACTAATAATTTTACATTTGTTTTATGCCTTTTTACAGTTCCATGCGATACAGAGAGAATTGATTATCTTTTATACATTGATTTAAAAAATTAAAATAAACATTTATAATTTTCATGTAAATTTTAAACACTGAAAAATAGATAACACAATTTTTGAGATATATTAAATAATGTAAGGGAACATTTATATAACTATTCAAAATCTGATTCTAAAATGTAAAAGATAGAAGAACATCTAAAATTTAGTGTGTTGTAAGTAACAAAATTAGATTGTGATAGCCACTCTATTTTGTCATTTATGACAGCACATAGTAAAAAAATAATGCTACTTGATTAGACACTTAACATATAAAAAAATTCAAATGATAATCTCTCTAGAGATAATGTTCCAATACTATTTCAAACCTTTCTAAATGTTGAATATTTCCCTATTACATGTATGTGTATTTCTTACTATAGGATCTATAACAAAACACCATGACCAAGTCAAATTATAAAAGGATATTTTACTTGTGACTTACAATGTCTGAGAAAAAGCCCATAAGAAAAGATTAATTGCAGCAGGCTGTCTGAGAATATAACTGAAAGATCATATCCCAATCACAAAAGAACACACTTGCTATGCACTCACTGATAATTGCACATTAGCCCATAAGTTCAGAATAACCAAGATACAACTCACAGACCACATGAAGCTCAAGAAGAAGGAGGACCAAAGTCTAGATACTTTGATCACCATATCATGAAGATATCTGTTAGTCTATGTTATTTGCAGCTTTATTTGTAATATCCAGAAACTGGAAACAACACAGGTGTCCTTAAACTGAAGAGTGGATACAGAAAAGGTGGTACATAGACACAATGGAGTACTACTCACCTATTATAAAAAAGAACATCATGAATTTTGCAGGCAAATGGATGGAAGTAGAAAATATCATCCTGAACAAGATAATTCAGACCCCAAAGACATCCATGGTATGTACTCACTGATAATTTGACATTAGCTAAAAAGTACAGAAAAAAACAAAAAGCTATGTTGTAATCAACAAACCCAAAAGATGCTAGGTAAGGAGGCAAAACTAAGGGAGGAAGCTTGAATCTCACTGAGAAGGGGAAATAGTCATCTGAGATAGATGGAGGGAGTGAATAGAATGGGAAAGTGGGTAGTCAGGGGATCATGGAGGATCAACAGATCCCCTTGTGGGGAAGACAGAAGGATGGAAAAAGAATTGTGAGTCAAATGAGATTGGTCAGAGTGGCAACTCTGAGAGAACTATAAACCAAGAACAAAGAAATCTCCCAAGAACCAATGAGGATGATTCTAGTTGAGAATCATAGCTATAGGCAATATCTAAACTGAAACTGCTACCTCCTATAACCAGGCAAGTTTTCCAATGAGGGTTAAGCACCTCAAACCACCTATAAAACATTCAACCTACACTTTGTCCTGCCTAGGAATACAGGTACAAAAAATAAAACAGAAATTGAGGGAATGACCAACCAATGATTGAACCAACCCCTGCCTTGAGAGAGTGCCCACCCCTGGCACTATTAATGAAATTTTCCTATATTTGAAGACATGTTTTCATTAACTTGCCCTCTGTTGAGATATGAAAAAGAGCACCCATAAGCAAAGATTACTTGATTCTTTAGGTCTTCTTGTATCTTTGAACTCTCCAGCATGCTCAATTTTCTCTAAAATACTTCCCCAAGACTCCCCAAGCTCTGTTTGATTTTTGGCTGTGGATCTTCATCTACCCCTATCTGATGCTGGATGAAGATTCTAAGGAGAAAGTAAAGCTAGCTTTCTATCTTATCTGTCTTTCTGCCTCTAGGTTACTTCTATCTGGATTATAATCACAAGTCCCATCCATTTGCCTAAAAAAATTAATGGCATCTTTATTTTTAATAGCTAAATAGTATTTCTTGGTACATATGCACAACATTTTCTTTATCCATCCCTCAGTTGTGGGTCATTTGGTTTGTTTCAAGTTTCCTGTTATTAGGATTAAAACTGCGATGGACATATTTGAGCAAGTATACTTGTGGTATGTTGGAGTACCTTTTAAGTATGTGCCAATGAGTGGTATACCTGAGTCTTGAGATAGAACTATTCAAAGTTTCTGCGAAACCTCAAAATTAATTTCCAAGTGGTTGTCCAAGTTTGCACTGCCTCCAGCTATGAAGGAGTAATCGCCGTGCTCCACATCCTTCCCAACATGAGCTGTCTCTTGAGTTTTTTATCTTAGCCTTTCTAATAAGTGTAAGATGGAATTTCAGAGCCATTTTCATTTATAATTTCCTGATTATGATGGGTGCTAAATTTTTAATTAAGTGCTTCTTAGCCATTAGAGATTCCCCTGTCAGGAAAACTCGGTTAAACTCTCTAATCAATTTTTTCCTATTTTTTTATTTGATATTTTCTTTATTTACATTTTAAATGTTATCCCCTTTCCTGGTTTCCCCTCCAAAAACCTCCTATTCCCTCTCCCCTCCCCTGGCTCACCAACCCACTCACTCTTGCTTCATTTTCAATTGGGATTTTTATGGTGTCTAATAATTTGAGTTCTTTACATATTTTGGTTATCAGTCCTCTATTAGATGTAGAGTTGCTGAAAATCGTTCCCTTTCTGTAGGCTTCTATTTGTTCCTTTGCATGGTGTCCTTAGACTTTAAAAAGCATTTCTGTTTTATGAGGTCCCATTTATATATTGATAATCTTGGAGCATGAACAATTATCAGTCTTCTGTTCAGGAAGTTCTCTTCTGATAATGGTCATGATGTTGTTTCTCCAATGCATTCAATGCTATTTCTCACTTATTCTTCTATTTGATATAATGTATCTGGTTTTGTTGAGGTCTTTGATTCACTAGAAATGGAATTTTATGTAAGGTAATATATATGGATCTATTTATATTCTTCTACATGCAGACATTCAGTTAGACAACCACAGATTGTTAAAGATGGTTTCTTATTCCAGTGTATAGTTTTGCATTCTTTGTTATAAATCAATTATCCACAAAAGTATAAAGTTATTTTAGGGTCTTTAATTCAATTTCATTGATCAGTTTATCTGATTCTATAACAATATTATATAATTTTTTATTATTATTGCACTGTAGTATAACTTGTGTTCAGAGCTGGAAATAACCCAGAAATTCCTTTGTCATACAGAATTACATCAGCAATTCTGGATTTTGGTTTTTCTATATGAAGATGAGAGTTTCTCTTTCAAGGTCTGTAAAGAATTATATAGGTATTTGCATGGGACTTGCATTGAATTTGTACATTTATTTGTAAGGTGGCTGTTTTCACTATGTTATTCCTACTTTTCCATGAGCATAGGATATTTTGTTTATCTTCTTATAACTTCTTCAAGTTTATTTTTATGCAGGGACCTAAAGATCTTGTTGTACATATCTTATACATTTTTGGTTAGAGTTATAAGATATTTTATATTATTTGTGATTTTTATAAAGGGTGTTATTTCCCTCACTTCTTTCTCAAGACGTTTATTGTTTTTTATTGCTGTTTTTGTTTGTTTGTTTGTTTGTTTTGTTTGTTTTCTTGTTAGTAAATTTTGTATCTACCCACATTGTTGAAAGGTTTTATCAGTTCTCTGGTAGAATTTTAGGGCCATTTATGTGTATTATGATATCATATGCAAATAACAATACTTCAGGCATCAGGGAATGCACAAAGAGTAGGGGAAGGGAATCCAGCAAAGGGTATTGGTCACAATTCACTGTTCCTGGGTTTACCTGTGGAGACCTGGTAGGAAAAGAATCTGGGGGAGAGCCCTATCTCATTTATCCAGATGCTGGCAGGGAAATAGAAAAAGAGGTATGGATATGGGGGAGAGGTAGTTAACAGGGATGGAGTGAGAAGAGAAGACGAATGGGAACATTCAGTAAGAATATGATGTATGCCTCTAATCCCAGCACTTGGGAGGCAGAGGCAGGTAGATTTCTGAGTTTGAGGCCAGCCTGGTCTACAGAGTGAGTTCCAGGACATCCAGAGCTACACAGAGAAACTCTGTCTCAAAACAACAACAACAACAACAACAACAACAACAAAAAGAATGTAAAGATTGCAATAATAAAAAACAAAACTTAATTTTTAAGAAAGGAAAGAATTATTCTGTTTGATTTTAAGTAGATTAATTTCATACTGACAAGAGTCAGAGGGCAATTTGTCACATAATATCTTCTATCAAGAAACAGAAAATAAATAAGAAGTGGGTCTTGATAATCCTGAAGAATCCACACTGTCCTTCAAATGGTACCAACAAGTAGGGATCAAAAATTCAAACATGTTGACCCAGCATCATTTGTTGAAGATGCTGTCTTCTTTCCAGTGGATGGTTTTAGCTCCTTTGTCAAAGATCAAATGACCGTAGGTGTTTGGGTTCATTTCTAGGTCTTCAATTCTGTTCCATTGATCTACCTGTCAGTCACTGTACCAGTACCATGAAGTTTTTTATCACAATTACTCTGTAGTACAGCTTGAGGTCTGGGATGGTGATTCTACAAGAGGTTGTTTTATTATTGAGAATACTTTTTGATATCCTACATTTTTGTTATTCCAGATGAATTTGCAAATCACTCTGCTGCAGATGGACCAGAGTCTGGTCCTCATCTGCAGGAAAACTCAGGGTTCTGATTACAGGGGAGCAAGGATCCAGCTCAGATGACAAATAGGAACACAAGGGAGTGTGGTATCTAAATGTAATTTTTCCAAGCAGGAACCAGACTTTTAATACAGAAGAAAAACAAGAAAGCTAGGTGAATACATCTGCCAAGGTACATAGACACAAAACAAAGAAAATGCATACATAAAAAGCTAGGGGTAACCAGGCCATATTTACAACTGAGACTAGGATCAGCTAAACACAGGAGCCAGGTAAGTGGTCTGATGCAATGCTAGTCTATTGTTAAACCCAACACCAGGGTCCATTAGTAAATACCTGATAATGCTATTCCTCTGGGCCTAGTGAAAAACATGCAGAAGGGGAATTCCTTTCTACTAACCCTTTCATAAATAAAACTAGAGTTCCTTCTAAAACCACAACCCACCTTCTTCCTAGGCCATTATAAATTCCTGTGTATGGGAGTGACTCTGCTACTGTTCTAATTACTATGTAGACTAGCCCTGAGATTTCTATCTCTATTCAAGTAAATTGTAATGCTTGATTACTTTCACTCTCTCTACTAATGGTAAATTTGAATGTTACTGAATAGGTAACATCCTTACTGAATTCCAAGCTCAGTGTCAGCTCAAGGACTTCCTAGGATATTGGAACACCAGTGGAGTCTAATCTAACTTAGCTATATGTCAAAATCAATCCTTAAAGTACTTATAATAAAACAATATCGAAAAAGAGCAGACAGATCCATACACCAGACTAATGAGGGGACAGGTTTGGAGCATAAGTGCTATGGGAATTTCAAGGTTCCAGAATACAAAGTTTCCATGAAAGATTTTGCCTTGGGACTGCTTCCAGGCTTTTAGGCCTGTCACGTAGACTTCACTGGAGTGAATGTAGCATCAACTTTTCTAACTCTGTGAAGAATTGAGTTGGAATTTTTATGGGAATTGCATTGAAACTGTAGATGGCTTTTGGCAAGATAGACATTTTTACTATATTAGTCCTGCCAGTGCATGAACAATGGAGATCTTTCCATCTTCTGAGATCTTCTTCAATTACTTTCTTAAGAGACTTGAAGTTCTTATCAGACAGATCTTTCACTTCCTTAGTTAGAGTCACACCAAGGTATTTTATATTATTTGTATGGTGAATGGTGTTGTTTCCCTAATTTCTTTTTCAGCCTGTTTACCTTTGTGTAGAGAAAAGCCACTGATTGGTTTGAGTTAATTTTATATCCAGCTACTTCACTGAAGTTATCATGTTTAGGAGTTCTCTGGTAGAAATTTTGGGGTCACTTATGTATACTCTCATATCATCTCCAAATAGTGATATTTTGACTTCTTCCTTTCCAATTTGTATCCCTTTGATCTCCTTTTGTTGTCTAATTGCTCTCCCAAGGACTTTAAGTACTATATTGAATAGGAAGGGAGAGAGTGGGCAGCTTTCTCTAGTCCCTGAATTAAGTGGGATTGCTTCCAATTTCTCTCCATTTAGTTTGATGTTGGCTACTGTTTTGCTGTATATTACTTTTATTAAGTTTAGGTATGGGACTTGAATTCCTGATCTTTCCAAGACTTTTATCATGAAGGAGTGTTGCACTTTGTGGAATGCTTTCTCAGCATCAAATGAGATGATCATGTAGTTTTTCCCTTTGAGTTTGTTTATGTCATGGATTACATTGATGGATTTCTGTATAATGAACCATCCTTGCATCTCTGGAATGAAACCTAATTGATCATGGTGGATGTTTTCTTATATTTGGTTAGCAAGAATTTTTTGGACATTTTTGCATTGAGATCCATAAGGGAAATTGGTCTGAAGTTCTCTATCTGTGTTGGATCTTTATGTGGTTTAGGTATCAGAGTAATTGTGGCTTCATAGAATGAATTGGGTAGAGTACCTTCTGGTTCTATTTTGTGGAATAGTTTGAGGAGTATTGGAATTAGGTCCTCTTTGAAGGTCTGATAGAACTCAGCCCTAAACCCATCTGGTCCTGGGCTTTTTTTGGTTGGGAGACTATTGATGACTGTTCTTATTTCTTTAGGGAAAATGGGACTGTTTAGATCATCAATCTGGTCCTAATTCAACTTTGGCACCTGGTATCTGTCTAGAAAATTGTCCATTTCAACCAGATTTTCAAGTTTTATTGAATATAGGCTTTTGTAGCTAGATCTGATGATCTTTTGGATTTCCTCACATTCTGTTGTTACATCTCTCTTTTCATTTCTGATTTTGTTTATTAGGATACTGTCCCTATGCCCTCTAGTTAGTCTGGCTAATGGGTTTATTTATCTTATTGATTTTCTCAAAGAATCAGGTCCTGGTTTGATTCCTTGAATAGTTCTTTTTGTTTCTACTTGGTTGATTTCGCCCCTGAGTTTCATCATTTTCTGATGTCTACTCCTCTTTGGTGGATTTGCTTCCTTTTGTTATAGAGCTTTTGGGTGTGCAGTCAAGCTGTTATAGTATGCTCACTCCAGCTTCTTTTTGGAGGCATTCAGCACTATGAATTTTTTCTTTTAGGACTGCTTTCATTGTGTCCTATAAGTTTGAATATGTTGTGGCTTCATTTTCATTAAACTCTAAAAAGTCTTTAATTTCTTTCTTTATTTCTTCTTTGACCTAGTTATCATGGAGTAGAGTGCTGTTGTCAGTGCCTGGCATATAAAGAAGTGGATGCTTACAATTGTCCATTGGACAGATCACAAGGTACTCCATGAAAGATCCAGAGAAAGTACCCAAAGAGGTGAAGGGGTCTGAAGCCCCATAGGAGGAACATCAATATGAACTAACCAGTACCCCCAGAGCTTCATGGAACTAAACCACCTATCAAAGAAAGCACATGGTGGGACATGTGGCTCTTGCTGTATATGTATAAGTGGGAGGCCTAGGTGGACATCAATGGAAGGAGAAGCCCTAGGTTATAGGTCCTCTGAAGGTTCAATGCCCCTGTATAGGGGAATGCCAAGACTGGGAATGAGAGTGGGTGGTTTGGGGAGCAGAGGGAGGGGATAGGGGATTTTCAGAGGGGAAACTAGGAAGGGGGATGACATTTGAGATGTAAATAACAAAAATATCTAATAAAAAAATTCAAACACTTAAGACTAGCAGGAGTCATCTTGTCTCTCCTGGAAAAAGTGCATTAATGTTCTGTGAAAGACCTCCGTGAGGCAAGGTCCCCTGGAGTATTTCTTCCATATGGCAAGGATCAGTGGAAAAGATAACCAGAATGACTGTGTCAATCCTTTGGTGATGGAGGACTTTGGAGATGGAGATGTGATTTATGTTTATTCAAAAGGTTAAGTAAGATATGACTAACTAAGACCTTAAAAAAACAAAAACAAAAAACAAAACAAAAACAAAAACAAACAAACAAAAAAACATGTCCATTACTTCTTTTGAGGACCAAAGCATATTACTATATTGAAAAAAGGGAGAGTTCAAAACTGATTTAGAGAAGAAAGGGCCTAAAGAAATAAATCCCAAAGGTCATCATTAAATAGTTTATTCTCGGTTAAAGTTAGTTCATTCTTAGGATAAATTAGTAAATAAAATTTGCTATGCTCTTTTAAAAATATATAAGTTGGATAGATTCATTTTTGCCTTAGGTACGTGCTTATACCAAAGACAGAAACAGTTTCAGTTGATGGACAAGTGTTAATTGTCAGTTTCTACTCTTTTTTTTTTTTTAATTGGTTATTTTCTTTATTTACATTTCAAATGTTTTCTCCTTTCCAAGACTCCTCTTTGAAAACCCCCTATCTTATCCCTTTCCCCCTGCCTCTATAAAGGTGCTCCCCCCCACACACACCCTCCTCAATCTTCCCACCCTGGCATAATCCTTCACTTGGGTATCAAGTACACTCAGGCCCAAGGACCTTTCCTCCCACTGTTGTCCAACAAGACCATCCTCTGAGACATATACTGCTGGAGCCATGGGTCCCTCCAGGTGTATTCTTTAGTTAATAATCCAGTTTCCATAAGGTGTGAGGGATCTTCCCTGTTGACACGTTGCTCCCTTCATGGGGTTACAAACCCCTTCAGCTCCTTCAATCCCTCTCCAACTTCTCCATCAGGGCCCCCTGCTCTCAATTCAATGGTTGGCTATGAGCATCCCCCTCTGTATTTTTCTGGCTCTGGCAGAGCCTCTCAGGAGACTGCCATATCAGGATTCCATCAGCAAGCACTTCCCAGAATCCACAATAATGTCCAGGTTTGGAGGCTGTATATGGGATGGATCCCCAGGTGGGACAGTCTTAGGATGACCTTTCCTTCAGTCTCTGCTCCACACTTTTTCTCTGAATTTCCTCCTCTGAGTATTTTGTTCACCCATCTCAGAAGCACTGAAGCATCCACATTTTGTTCTTCCTTCTTATGGTCTGTGAATTGAATCTTGGATATTCAGAATTTTGGGGCTAATATCCACGTATCAGTGAAGACATACCATTTGTATTCTTTTGTGCCTGAGTTACCTCAATCAGGATGATATTTTCAGTTTCTGCTCTTTTATATAAAAGTTGTATAGAGTAGGACAATACTATAAAATACAGACAGATTATTGCATAAAGACAGTTTACAATATATTGTGTGCATACTGAATTAGAAGATGATAAAAATATAAAGGATATATTCCTGATAAAAGCTTAAATTCTAATTATCTTTTACTTTGAAACATGACTTGTGCACAAACTAGATGTGTCTGGCTACATATAATTATTTGGCTTGCAATATTCAATTGTGCTTAACTATGACATAATCATTTGAACTGGAATACTATATAGCTTAGGTATGGGTAAAGGTTAATCACTGACTACAAGAAAATAAGGGAAACTTAAAGTGAGTTTTAATAAACAATTTTTTAGATACTTGGGTAATGATTAAGGAAAATCTAAAACTATGAGCTTGAATGCTCTGAAATTCCGTATAAATATAGATGGCTCAAGCTATGTGATACCACTTGCTTAAATGACAAAAAGTGCTCAGGGTACTTTCTTTTGCTGATTCCATATCTCCATTCTGGGTTAATGAACTCACTGGACAAGGACACCAGCATGAGACTATGGGGTCCTTTTTACAATCAAACCACAAATTTTCATCCTTGGCACACATCCACTTGATTTCATGAGACAAAAAACATTCATTTCAAGTTCTGTAGTCTCCATATTCATTAACAGGCCCAACACTTTTCAAAACACTCAAGGCTCTGAGACTCCTGGCAATTTTTTTTTTTTATTTTTAAGCCCTATAGAAAGATTGAGACCAGGAAGGGCCAATGTTCAAATGTTACAGCTATGAGTTTAATATCTCAGATTCTTGGCCAGATTAAATGGGTGGTAAAGGATTTAGGTACCTCTGCCTCTCCAGTTACACTTCTTGCAGGATACACAACTGTTCTCTTATGATTATTCAGCTTCATGCTTGCAGTTTTTCTCATAGTTCTATCATGTTCACATTCATCCATCTTCACTTCAACTTTGCCATCACATTAACAACTTCATGCCTTGGCCTCTCAGGGTCTGTGTACAGTGAATCTTACCATGAAATATATTTATTGGACTTAGCAGCTCCCTGAAACTGTGGGACAAGTTTCTATGAGGCCCTAGATGCTGCATCTTTCACATCTATGATAACAATGTTACATTCATGATATTGCTAAATTCTTCTGTAAACTTGTAATGGATACTGACTGCCTTGGAACACAGTTGTAGCACTGTCTATATCTTCATCTTATGGAAACACTTTCTTAGATGGTTGTTTTTCAGGAACATGAAATCTTTTCTTTTCAATGTGTCTGTATTTTCACAATATGAGGCTTTGATTGGTGAGGTTTTTCCTCTAAGGATACTTTCCTATGTAGTATGGCTGAGCAGCTTGTGGAGAAGTCAACTATACAACTTATTACAACCTCATTATCAGAATATGCATTGGTTGTGATTTTTCAATTTGTCATTTGAGTTCTGTTCATTGATACACTTCTAAATCTTTAAGTACTTTCTGTACCATATCTTGCTCTGATTTTACTGTAGATTTTGTTCAGAGTGCTGAATAAGAACCATGTCACAAGCCAGGCGTGGTGGCACACGCCTTTAATCCCAGTACTTGGGAGGCAGAAGCAGGCAGATTTCTGAGATCGAGGCCAGCCTGGTCTACAAAGTGAGTTCCAGGACAGCCAGGGCTATACAGAGAAACCCTGTCTCAAAACAAACAAACAAAAAAACAAACAAAAAAACAAAAAAACAAAAAAACAAAAAAAAAAACATATCACAGAAAGAATACTGCTTGACATGAAATTTTCTCTATCAAATACATTACTCTTTTACTTTTTTGTTGTTGCTGAGTTATATCTTCTATTGTCAAAGTTACATTAAGGTATAAAAATATAAACTTCCTATGGGTCTGTAAACAATTTCAGCTATAGGAAGAACAAGAATATGAAACAACCAGTATGCCCAGAGCTCCCAGGAACTAAACCACTAACCAAAGAGAATACAAGGAGGGACTCAAGGCTTCAGCCACATATATGGCAGAGGATGGCCTTGTGGGACATCAATGAGAGGACAATACTGAATGTGTAGGCTTGATGCCCCAATGTAGGGGACTGCCAAGACAGGGAAACAGGTGTGGGTGTGTTAGTGAGCAGGGGGAGGGGGGAATGTATTGGGGGTTTTCAGAGGGGAAATGAGGAAAAGGGAATAAAATTTGAAATGTAAATAAAGAAAATATCTAATAAAAATGAAAAAAATGCAACAAAGATTTAATTGTAAAGATACACTGTGAATACAGTGAAAATAAAGTAAATAGGAATATGAAAAAATGTTATAATAGAAATAATGATAAATTTAATATAATATATGAGTTTAAGAAAGTCTTTTTCTAAATATTTAAAACTCAGACTTGAAAGCTGAGCCAGACTAAGTAATTTCTTTGAACTTTTTATTTGTGTACAAGATGACACACATATAAAACATTAATATTAATTGTATTCATTTGTCTTTTCCTACATATTATTTTTTGCCATTATAATAAATAATATTAACTTTTTTCTTAAAAAATAAACATTTTTACATAAAAAACATAAACATCTTTTTATCCATTTGTGTACTTAAGATCAGTCAGTGATAATCTGTACTGTGATTAGAAAATCATAAAAAAATAAATCCATATACTTCTTAGTTTCTATATTTTTCGTGTATGTTTTTAAATAAATTCCAATTGTTGAAAGTATAGGAATATGTATAATAAGGTGAGTGTACTACTAATTATTATAGGTAGTTAGATAACTCTTTTATTGGGTATTTTCTTTCTTTACATTTCAAATGTAATCCCCTTTCCCGCTCCCCCCTCCCCCCACCTCACAGAAACCCCTTATCCCATTTGCCATCCTCTGATTCTAAGAGGGTATTTCTCTACTCACGTAAATACTCCCACATCCCTGCCTTCTATTTGCCCTACACTGGGGCATATATCAAGCCTTCATAGGACGAAGGACATCTCCACCCATTGATGCTTAACAAAGCCATCATCTGCTACATATGGAGCAGGAGCCATGTATAATCCTTGGTTGATGGCTTAGTTCCTGGGAGCTCTGGAGGGTCTGGTTGGTTGATATTATTGTTCTTCCTATGGGTTCACAAACCCCTTCTGCTTCTTCAGTCTCTTTTCTAACTCCTCTATTGGGGACCGGACAATCAGTCCAATGGTTGGCTACAAGCATCCACCTCTGTATTTGTAAGGCTCTGGCTAGGCCTCTCAGAATAGAGTGATATCAATCTCCTTTCAGCATGCACTTGTTGGCATTCACAATAGTGTCTGGGTTTGATAATTGTATATGGGATGAATCCCGAGGTTAGACATTCCCTGGCCTCAGTCTTTGCTCTATACTTTATCTCCATATTTGCACCTGTGAATGTTTTGTATTCCTTCTAAGAAGGACTGAAGCATCCACATTTTGGTCTTCCTTCTTCTTGACCTTCATATGGTCTGTGAATTGTATCTTGAGTATTTGGAGTTTTGGGGCTAATATCCACTTATCAGTAAGAGCTTACCATGTATGTTCTTTTGTGATTGGGTTACCTCTCTCAGGATGATATTTTCTAGTTCCATCCATTTACCTAAGAGTTTCATGAATTCATCAGTTTTAATAGCTAGTAATTGTATAATTATAGCACATTTTCTGTATTCATTCCTCTGTTGAAAGACATCTGGGTTCTTTTCAGCTTCTGGCTATTATAAATAAGGTTGCTATGAACATAGTGGAACATGTGTCCTTATTACATGTTGGAGCATCTTTTGGGTATATATCCAAAAGTGGTATAGCTGGGTCCTCAGGTAGTACTATGCTCAATTTTCTGAGGAACTGTCAAACTTGTTTTCAGAGTGGTTTTACCAGCTTTTCAATGGAGGAATGTCCCTCTTTCTCCACATCCTTGCCAGCATTTTTTATTTTAGCCATTCTAACTGGTGTGAGGCAGCATCTCAGAGTTGTTTTGATTTGCAATTCCCTGATGATGAAGGATGGTCAACATTTCTTTAGGTTCTTCTCGGCATTCCGCAAGTGAAAATTCTTTGTTTAGCACTTTACCCCATTTTTGAATAGGGTTATTTGATTCTTGGGAGTCTAGCTTCTTGAGTTCTTTGTATATATTTGATATTAGTCCTCTATCAGATGTAGGATTGGTAAAGATCTTTTGCCAAACTGTTGGTTGCTTTTTTGTCCTACTGAGTGTCTTCAGAGATTTGAAGTTCTTATCATACAGATCTTTTACTTGCTTAGTTAGAGTCACACCAAGGAATTTTATATTATTTGTTACTATTGTGAAGGGTGTTGTTTCCCTAATTTCTTTCCCAGCTTGTTTATTCTTTGTGTAGAGAAAGGCCACTGATTTATTTGAGTTACTTTTATATTCAGCTACTTCAATGAAGTTCTTTATCAGGTTTAGGATTTCTCTGGTGAAATTTTTGGGGTCACTTATGTATACTATCATATCATATACTATCATATCATATGCAAATCGTCATATTTTGACTTCTTTCTTTCCAATTTGCATCCCTTTGACTTCCTTTTGTTGTCTAATTACTTTTGATAGAATTTCAAGTACTATATTACATAGATAGGGAGAGTGGGAAACTGTATCATCCCTGATTTTAGTGGGAATACTTCAAATTTCTCTCCATTTAGTTTGATGTTGAATACTGGTTTTCCATATATTGCTTTCACTATGTGTAGGTAAGGGCCTTGAATTCTTGATCTTTCCAAGACTTTTAATATGAAGGGATGCTGAATTTTGTCAAATGCTTTTTCAGCATCTAATGAAATGATCTTTTTTTTTCCTTTCAGTTTGCTTGTGTCATAGATTATGTTGATGGATTTCCATATATTCAACCATCCCTGCATCCCTGGGATGAGGTCTGCTTGATTGTGAATTACCATGTTGATGTGTTCTTGAATTCAGTTGGCAAGAATTTTATTGATTATTTTTGCATCAATGATCATAAGGGAGATTGGTCTGAAGTTCTTTAATTTTGTTGGGTCTTTGTGTGGTTTAGTTATATGAGTAATTGGGGCTTCTTAGAATGAATTGTGTAGTGTTTCTTCTGTTTCTATTATGTGTATAGTTTGAAGAGTATTGGTATTAGGTCTTCTTTAAAGGTCTGATAGAATTATCCACTAAACCCATCTGGTTCTGGGCTTTTTTTAGTTTGGAGACTATTAATGACTGTTTCTTTCTTTATTGTTTATGGGACTGTCTAGATGGTTTATCTGATCCTGTTTTAATTTTGGCACTTGTTATGGTTCTAGAAAATTGTCCCTTTCATCCAGATTTTTCATTTTAGTTGAATATAAACTTTTGTAGTATGATCTGATGATTTTCTTAATTTCCATGATTTCTATTGTTATGTCTCCCTTTTCTTTTCTGATTGTATTAATTTGGGTAGTGTGTCTATGCCCTCTGGTTAGTGTGGCTAAGGGTTTATCATTATTGTTGATTTTCTCAAAGAACCACCTTCTGGTTTTGTTGATTCTTTGTAAAGTTCTTTTTGTTTCTATTTGATTGATTTCAGCCCTGACTTTGATTATTTCATGGCATCTACTCCTTTGGGTTTGTTTGCTTCTTTTTGTTCTAGACCTTTCAGGTGTGCTGCCAAGCTGTTAGTGTAATCTCTCTCCAGTTTATTTTTGGAGGCTCTAAGAACTATGAGTTTTTCTCTTACCACTGCTTGCATTGTGTCGCATAATTTTTGGTGTGATGCGTCTCCATTTTCATTAAATTCTATAAAGTCTTTAATGAGGTGTGTTTCCTTATTTCTTCCTGTACCAAGCTATCATTGAGTAGAGCATTGTTCAGCTTTCATGTGTATGTGTGTTTTCCATTGTTTTTGTTGGAATTTAAGACCATCCTTAGTCCATGATGATCTGATAGTGTGCATGGAATTATTTCAGTCTTCTTGTATCTGTTGAGGCCTATTTTATGAACAATTCTATGGTCAATTTTGGAGAAGGAACCTTGAGTTGCTGAGAAGAAAGTATATTCTTTTGCTTTAGAAAGAAATGTTCTATAAGTATCTGTTAAATACATTTGTTTCATAATTTGTTAGTTTCACTGTGTGTCTGTTTAGTTTCTCTTTACATTATCTGTCCATTGATGGGAGTGGGCTCTTGAATTCTCCCACTAATATTGTGTATGGTTCAATATGTGCTTTAAGGTTTAGTAAGTTTTTTTTTTTTTTTTATGGGTATGAGTTCCCTTGCATTTGGAACATAGACATTCAGAATTGAGTCTTCATCCTGGTAGATTTTTCTTTTGACCAGTATGAAGTGTCTTTCCTTATCCATTTAATAACTTTTGGATGAAAGTTTATTGTATTTGATATAAGAATTGCTACAGCAGCTTATTTCTTCAGATCATTTGCTTGGAAAAAATTTTAAAACCTTTTATTCTGAGGTATTGTCTGTCTTTGTCACTGAGGTGTGTTTCCTGTATACAGCAAAATGCTGGCTCATGTTTATGTATCCAGACTGTTAGTGTATTTCTTTTTATTGGGGGAATTGAGTCCATTGATGTTAAGAGATATGAAGGAACAGTGATTGTTACTTCCTGTTATTTTTGTTGTTAGAGGTGGAATTATGTTTGTGTGGCTATCTTCATTTGGGTTTGTTGAAACATTACTTTCTTGCTTTTTTGAGGGTGTAGTTTCCTTCCTTGTGTTGGTATTTTCCACCTATTATACTTTGTAGGTCTGGATTTGTGGAAAGATATTGTATAAGTTTGGTTTTGTCATAGAATATCTTAGTTTCTCTATGGTAACTGAAAATGTTGCTGGGTATATTAGCCTGGGCTGGCATTTGTGTTCTCTTAGGGTCTTTATGACATCTGCCCAGGATCTTCTGGCTTTCATGGTCTCTGGTGAGAAGTCTAGTGTAATTCTGATAGGTCTGCCTTTATATATTACTTGACCTTTTTCCTTTACTGCTTTTAAGATTCTTTTTTTTTTTTTTAAAGAGCATTTGGTATTTTGATTATTATGTGACAGGAAGAATTTCTTTTCTGGTCCAGTCTATTTGGAGTTCTGTAGGCTTCTTGCATGTTCTTAGGCATCTCTTTCTTTAGGTTAGGGAAGTTTACTTCTATAATTTTTACTGGCCCTTTAAGTTGAAAATCTTCATTCTCATCTACTCCTATTATCTGTAGGTTTGGTGATCTCATTGGATGTTTTGTGTTAGGACATTTTTACATTTTGAATTTCTTTTACTGTTATGCCTATGTATTCTATGGTATCTTCTGCACCTGAGATTCTTTCTTCTATCTCTTCTATTCTGTTGGTGATATTTATCTCTATGACTCCTAATGTCTTTCCTAGGTTTTCTAACTCTAGGGTTGTCACCCTTTGTGTTTTCTTTATTTTTTTCTATTTCCATTTTTAGATCCTAGATGTTTTTGTTCATTTCCTTCACCTGTTTGATTGTGTCTTACTGTAAGTATTTAAGGTATTTTTGTGTTTCCTCTTTAACAGCTTCTACCTGTTTGCATGTGTTCTCCTGTATTTCTTTAAGGAGTTTTTTTTTATGTCCTTCTTAAAGTCTTCTATCATCATCATGAGAAGTGATTTTAGATCTGAATCTTGATTTTCCTGTGTGATGGTATATACAGGACTTGCTATTGTGGGAGAATTGGGTTCTGATGATGCCAAGTAATCTTGGTTTCTGTTGCTTATGATAGTAAGCTTGCCTTCTGCCATCTGATTATCTCCAGTGCTACCTGCCCTGGTTATATTTGACTGCAGCCTGTCCTTCCTGTGATCCTAGTTGTGTCAGAACTCCTCAGAGTCCATGTATCTCTGTGATCCTGTGAGTTCAGGATCCTGTAATCCTGAGATTCTGGGTATGTCAGAGTTCCTGGGAGTCAAAATGGCTCTGGGACCCTGAGATCCCAGTGTGACCAAGCTCCTGGGATGCTGTGATCCTGTGGTTCTGTGATCCTAGGCATGTTAGAGCACCTGGAAGTGGAGATTCATCTGGGTGTTGTGGGACTGTCTAGCATTGGAGTTTGTACCCAAGGTATGTATACTGGTGCAATCCAGAAGGAACCCAGGCCACTGGTCAGGTGAGGTTCCTGTGTCCCTAGTTCCCTCTGATCCCAGTTACTCTGGGTGGTGTTGGAAGAGATGTTTTGTGTCCTTACCTCACTCCTATAATCCTTGGCCTGTTAGAGCACCTGGGAATGGAGCATCCTCTGGGTGTTGTGAGACTGGCTGTGGAGTTTGCACCCAAGGTGCAAGACAGGACACCCAAGGTGTTAGCACAGGACAGAAGGCTATTCTCTTGCTTTTAAATTAAGCCTCATTTAATTTCTTGAGACAAATGCATTATGTAGGAAAATCAAATTCTTTGCCAAACTACAGCTTCAACACCCTTTATCCATATTCTTCATAGACTCTTTGTTTTCCTTAAATCTTTTGGGCCAGTCCTCTTCAGTCTCTCTCTCTCTCTCTCTCTCTCTCTCTCTCTCTCTCTCTCTCTCTCCCGCCTACTCATCTAGTCCTCCATCAGCTCAATGTAAACCATGTGTTGGCTCTTCTAGCTACAATTTCCAAAATCTACCATATCTCTCTTGCAAAAACTCCACAAGCTACAAACAAACCAAACAACCACAAATATACATATCTACTTGCCAGTACCAATTTTCTTTAGTAGTTAATTTCTTTGTTGCAATGAGAACATTTTTGACAGGTATTGGTTTAAGAAAGTAAGAGTTTCTCTCTGTCTTAAAGGGAGAGAGTATAATTTCCATCATGCTGGAAAAGGCATGGTGTCAGAGACTGGATGCTACTTGGTCACATAGTATCAATAGTCAGACATCAGTATGCAGAGAACAATGTTTTTAATAATTAAAATTTTTTTTGTACCAATAATATTCAATAGTTTCACAATATTTTAACTCCATACTTATATGAGAAAAATTTTCTAATAAAATGAATCATTAACATTGCTATAAGAATATACAGATTTCCACAATTTCACAATTGAAGCAAAGAACAAAGCAATAAAATGATTTTATTAATGTGTGATTTTCACTGTAATTCAATCTGATGTATTGTAATCATACAGTTGAGAACAACCTTACATATAGGCAAAGGGAAGCATAGCAAATAACTAGGAAAACAGCTTATAGTTAAATCAAGCATCTCTGGCATGCCATAGTGATATTAGCAAATTTTCACTTGCAATAATAGACTTTAGAAAGCTGCTAAAGAAGCAAATTTTGTATTTCTGTATTATATCAAATCTTTGTTTCTCATCAGGCTTATTCCAACACTTAACTTTCATAAATAAGTTTTACCACTACTTTTCAAGTTAAAAGTCCATTTTGATCATTAAGTACTTAAGCATTGTTCATATGAGTTTAAGAGGGAGTCTACGATGGTTCTCAGGTTAAAGTGGAATAAACAAAGGTTAAATGAAATGTAAGATCTCAGATATAGGAAGGCATCATTTTTTAAATAGTCCTGTCCTCATTTTCCCTACAGTAATGATCATTGTTTCTTGTTCTTGGGTTGTGCAGTAAGTTATTATACACAGTTTGTAATGATATTTAAGAGGAAATTACCATTTATATAAGTGAATTAGATTGCTCTATATAACCAGGAATCATATTCTGTCAGATGAATATCTGAGTATGAGTAAAGAATCTGTTCTCCCAGAGCAAGAAATGTTATTCAAGAGTGAACTCTGAACCAGACATCTGTATGTACAATGACCCATTTTTGGATGTTTGGCATACAATATTAAAAACAATATTTTTTATTTGTTATTCTGATATTTTTGAATTTTTGTTTGTTTTCTAAAGAGAGAAAGAAAGCATATGAAGTTGACTGAGGAGCTGAGAAGAACCTTGGTGGAGTTGGGAAGTGGGAAACCATGATCAGAATATAATATAATATTATAATTAATTATTAATAAAATAATTAATTTATATATGTCATATATAATATATTATATGTACTACTATTAATAATATTATATATATATATATATATATATGTATATATATATATATATATATATATGAAGAAAAAAAACTTTGTCATTGTCTTTCATGTGTCAATAGTCTCCAATGTGCTCTTTTACCTTTCAGAGACTTAATTTACCAGCCTGCCTGAATGCATCAATCAAACATATATGTATAATATATTGTTCTGCCTTTTCTTGATGAATATCCATTCATTTAATAAATCTACCATATGTAATCCAAGGTACATATGAAACTATCAAAGATCATTGGTTACTTATATGGGCACTACTTTAGTCACTCATGTAAATCAGATAATAGAAATCTATTGGTTTGGTCTGATGACTGTAATCGTTATTATCTGCAATCTATTGAGTCTTTTATACTTTAGTTGTTTTCCAAACATAATCTCATCTCTTTTTACTATGTCTTTTTAATATTATATATTATTTCCTTCCTTCTTTTTTTGAAGTATGTGGTACTGAACCCAGGTCTCCACTTATGTTAAAGTAGATCTTTACATGTCCAGCCACAAAGTAATTTTTTTCAAAAATTCTTCCCTATCCCTAAAACAAGAAAACAAACTCAGAGTGAGTGTATCGTCCTAGTCATCAAGCATAGCAAAACTTTCACAGCAACCATTTCCTCATGAATGCTTTTCATAATGTTTTTTTTAATATTTAATGTTCACTAACAGAATATTAATTTTATATCACTTTCTCCTTTGTCAATTTTTTTTGGTTAACTGGTAAAATGTGAGGTTTAAAATTACTATACACCATCAGTTTTAATGTTGTCTAAATTCATTTCTTTACTCTGTTGTTTCAGAAAAAAAATCTGACATCTTAGCATTAATCTACTTTATATAAATGTTCATATCTGATATTCTGTTGTTGCCTGAATATATCAATAAAACATATATGTTTGCCTTTATACACAGAAAATGTATTCTGTATTGGCTTATACAGCTTTTCTCCTACATTATCATTATGGGTTATTGTTAGTATGAGTTCAGGGGAGTATGGGACTAATTGCATGCTCAATATAAATATTACAAATAGGAAAGGGAAACTAAAAATAGTATTCATAAAAAATAGTACTAAAAAAAAATAGTACTCATAAAGCATGTTAGCTCTCTATGTGGAATTGTTTACAAACCTCTGATTTGATACATCTAAGAAGTTTCTATGCTATTAAATATGAGCAATTCCCATATTTTCAGAATCAAAATGAACTATTTTTAACCACAGTATGCTAAAGAAAATCTTTTCTAAGTATAACCTGAAATGCTAGCTCTGGTCATAGGACTATAGTTTAGTTCATGAGCTGATTTTTCACATTCCACATTTTTTATATTATCTGGTTCTTATACTTCTAATATATTTATTTTATAAAGGTGTTTAACTCAGTTTTACACATACTCATTGTAGTGATATAAAATTAATATTCTGTTAGTGAACATTAAATATTTAAAAAAAAACATGAAAAGCATTCACAATGAAATGGCTGCTGTGAAAGTTTTGCTATGCTTGATGACTAGGACGATACACTCACTCTGAGTTTGTTTTCTTGTTTTAGGGATAGGTAAGAATTTTGAAAAAAATTACTTTGTGGCTGGACATGTAAAGATCTACTTTAACATAAGTGGAGACCTGGGTTCAGTACCACATACTTCAAAAAAAGAAGGAAGGAAATAATATATAATATTAAAAAGACATAGTAAAAAGAGATGAGATTATGTTTGGAAAACAACTAAAGTATAAAAGACTCAATAGATTGCAGATAATAACGATTACAGTCATCAGACCAAACCAATAGATTTCTATTATCTGATTTACATGAGTGACTAAAGTAGTGCCCATATAAGTAACCAATGATCTTTGATAGTTTCATATGTACCTTGGATTACATATGGTAGATTTATTAAATGAATGGATATTCATCAAGAAAAGGCAGAACAATATACTATACATATATGTTTGATTGATGCATTCAGGCAGGCTGGTAAATTCAGTCTCTGAATGGTAAAAGAGCACCTTCGGAGACTATTGACACATGAAAGACAATGACAAAGTTTTTTTTTCTTCATATACATATATATATATATATATATATAATATTATTAATAGTAGTACATATAATATATTATATATGACATATATAAATTAATTATTTTATTAATAATTAATTATAATATTATATTATATTCTGATCATGGTTTCCCACTTCCCAATTCCACCAAGGGAAATTACCACAGGATGTGTTCGGGGACCTACTGGACCTACTGTGAGTCGGACATCAGTCAAAACTCCATTAATTACCTGCCCTCCATAAGCCCCTACTTTAACTGGAGGGCCACAATGTTTCTTGGAATCTCCTGGGATCAGTATCAACTCAGAACCAGTATCCAATAAACCACGGAAAGTCTGATTATTTCCTTTTCCCCAGTGTACAGTTACCCTTGTAAAAGGCCTCAGGTCCCTCTGGGGAAGAACTGGAGAAAGGGTAACAGTAAAACTTTTAGGTGTCTTATCAGGATCCTTCCCCAGGGGAACCTGGCCACCCCTTCATTCAAGGGGTTCTGGATCTGCAAACTGGCTCAAATCTGGAAATTGATTCACTGGCCGAGATTATGAGATTATAGATATGGGATTACTCTATCTCAGGTGCTTGTGTATAAGGAAGTGGATGCCTTTGTAATTCTTATAAGGTTTTCTTTCTCTTGATTTATATAATAGTATATTTCATTGACATGATAGAAATATTAAAATTATGGTTAAACACTTTGCCTACCCAATTCAGTTGATTTGTATGAAATAGACTTTGGATAATATTCAAGGTTGAGCTAGAGACACATCTTTAATCCCAGCACTTGGGAGATACAGGCAGGTGGATTTCTAAGTTCAAGACCAGCCTGATTTATAGAGTGAGGTCCAGGACAGCTAGAGCTATACAGAGAAACCCTGTTTCAAAAAGCCAAAAAAGAAAGATTTCAAGGTCATATTCCAAAAGAGCCATTTATGGAAGAAAATTATTCTGGTCTTTCGAAAGCTTCAGTTATTAACTATCATAAAATGCACTTTTATGGTTTATTATTTGTCTTTATTAGTTGCAGTAAACTGACAGAAGATTTGGTGTCACACATTATACCCTACTGAGAATTAATATGCATATATATGGAAATGTTATTGTACTTTATATGTGATTAGACTAAATTATGAGCATAATACATGTAATATTGACTTGTCCTCATCAAATGTTGAAATGTTATTGTGTTCCTACTCTGGATCATATAAACATAGGCATAACATGCAAAATCAGCTATGAAACTTTTCTAATGCTTGTTTATCATGAGTGTATTAGTTAGGGTTCTCTAGAGTCATAGAACTTACGGAGTAAAGGAATTTATTGATGACTTACAGTCTGCAGCCCAATTCCCAAGAATGGTTCAGTAGTAGCTGTGAATGGAAGTCCAAGGTTCTTCTCAGCTCCTCAGTCAACTTCAAATGCTTTCTTTCTCTCTTTAGAAAACAAACAAAAATTCAAAAATATCAGAATAACAAATAAAAAATATTGTTTTTAATATTGTATGCCAAACATCCAGAAATGGGTCATTGTACATACAGATGTCTGGTTCAGAGTTCACTCTTGAATAACATTTCTTGCTCTGGGAGAACAGATTCTTTACTCATACTCAGATATTCATCTGACAGAATATGATTCCTGGTTATATAGAGCAATCTAATTCACTTATATAAATGGTAATTTCCTCTTAAATATCATTACAAACTGTGTATAATAACATTCTGCACAACCCAAGAACAAGAAACAATGATCATTACTGTAGGGAAAATGAGGACAGGACTATTTAAAAAATGATGCCTTCCTATTTCTGAGATCTTACATTTCATTTAACCTTTGTTTATTCCACTTTAACCTGAGAACCATCGTAGACTCCCTCTTAAACTCATATGAACAATGCTTAAGTACTTAATGATCAAAATGGACTTTTAACTTGAAAAGTAGTGGTAAAACTTATTTATGAAAGTTAAGTGTTGGAATAAGCCTGATGAGAAACAAAGATTTGATATAATACAGAAATACAAAATTTGCTTCTTTAGCAGCTTTCTAAAGTCTATTATTGCAAGTGAAAATTTGCTAATATCACTATGGCATGCCAGAGATGCTTGATTTAACTATAAGCTGTTTTCCTAGTTATTTGCTATGCTTCCCTTTGCCTATATGTAAGGTTGTTCTCAACTGTATGATTACAATACATCAGATTGAATTACAGTGAAAATCACACATTAATAAAATCATTTTATTGCTTTGTTCATTTTCCCCAGTTCCAGAATGTATAATTGGGATAGATATACTCAGAAATTGGCAGAATTCTCATATTGGTTGCCTGAACTGTAGAGTGAGGGCTATTATGGTTGGAAAGGCTAAATGGAAGCCTTTAGAGTTGCCTCCAACAAAGAAAATCGTGAATCAAAAACAGTATCATATTCCTGGAGGAATTGCAGAAATTACTGCTACTATCAAGGACCTGAAAGATGCAGGGGTGGTGGTTCCCACCACATCTCCCTTTAACTCTCCTATCTGGCCAGTGCAGAAAACAGATGGATCATGGAGAATGACAGTTGACTATGGGAAACTAAATCAGGTAGTAACTCCAATTGCAGCTGCTGTGCCAGATGTAGTTTCATTACTTGAGCAAATTAACACATGTCCTGGCACCTGGTATGCAGCTATTGATCTGGCAAATGCCTTCTTCTCAGTACCTGTCCATAAGGACCACCAGAAGCAATTTGCCTTCAGTTGGCAAGGCCAGCAGTATACCTTCACAGTTTTGCCTCAAGGATATATTAACTCTCCTGCCCTGTGTCATAATTTAGTTAGAAGGGATCTTGATCGTTTGGCTCTTCCACAAAATATCACATTGGTACACTATATTGAAGACATTATGCTGATTGGACCAAGTGAACAGGAAATAGCAACCACTTTGGACTCATTGGTAACACATATGCATACCAGAGGATGGGAAATAAATCCAACCAAAATTCAAGGACCATCTACCTCAGTGAAATTCTTAGGAGTCCAGTGGTATGGAGCATGTAGAGATATTCCTTCTAAGGTGAAAGATAAGTTATTGCACCTGGCCCCTCCTACAACCAAGAAAGAAGCACAACGTTTAGTGGGTCTATTTGGATTCTGGAGACAACACATCCCTCACTTGGGTGTGTTACTTAGGCCTATTTACCAGGTGACTCGGAAAGCTGCTAACTTTGTGTTGGGCCTAGAACAGGAGAAGGCCCTTCAACAGGTTCAGGCTGCTGTGCAGGCTGCTCTACCACTTGGACCATATGATCCAGCAGACCCAATGGTACTTGAGGTGTCTGTGGCTGATAGAGATGCTGTTTGGAGCCTCTGGCAGGCCCCTATAGGTGAATCGCAGAAAAGACCTTCGGGATTTTGGAGCAAAGCTCTACCATCATCTGCAGACAACTATTTGCCCTTTGAAAAACAGCTCTTGGCCTGCTATCGGGCCTTAGTGGAAACTGAACGTTTGACAATAGGACACCAAGTTACTATGCGACCTGAACTACCCATCATGAGCTGCGTACTATCAGACCCTGCAAGTCATAAAGTAGGACGTGCACAGCAGCAATCTATTATCAAATGGAAGTGGTATATACGTGATCGGGCCAGAGCAGGTCCTGAAGGCACAAGCAAGTTACATGAAGAAGTTGCTCAAATGCCTATGGTTTCTACTCCTGTTAGAATGCCATCTGCTGCCAAGCATGTACCTATAGCCTCATGGGGTGTTCCCTATGATCAGTTGACAGAAGAGGAGAAGACTAGGGCCTGGTTTACCGATGGCTCTGCACATTATACAGGCACCACCCAGAAGTGGACAGCTGCAGCATTAAAACCCCTTTCTGGGACAACCCTGAAAGACACAGGTGAAGGGAAATCTTCACAGTGGGCAGAACTTCGGGCAGTACACATGGTATTACAGTTTGTTTGTAAGAAGAAATGGCCAGATGTACGATTATTCACTCACTCATGGGCTGTAGCCAATGGAATGGCTGGATGGTCGGGGACTTGGAAAGATCACAATTGGAGAATTGGTGAGAAAGACATCTGGGGAAGAAGTATGTGGATAGATCTTTCCAAATGGGCAAAGGATGTGAAGATATTTGTGTCCCATGTAAATGCTCACCAAGAGGTGACTTCAGCTGAGGAGGAGTTCAATAATCAAGTGGATAAGATGACCCGTTCTGTGGACAGTCAGCCTCTTTCCCCAGCCATCCCTGTCATTGCTCAATGGGCACATGAACAAAGTGGCCATGGTGGTCGAGATGGAGGTTATGCTTGGGCTCAGCAACATGGACTTCCACTCACCAAGGCTGACCTGGCTACAACTGCTGCTGATTGCCAGATCTGCCAACAGCAGAAACCAACATTGAGCCCCAGATATGGCACCATTTCTCGAGGTGACCAGCCAGCAACCTGGTGGCAGGTCGACTATATAGGACCACTTCCTCCGTGGAAAGGACAGCGTTTTGTTCTTACTGGAGTAGATACTTATTCTGGTTATGGATTTGCCTTCCCTGCACATAATGCCTCTGCTAAAACAACCATCCACGGACTGACAGAATGCATTATCTACCGTCATGGTATTCCACACAGTATTGCTTCTGACCAAGGGACTCATTTCACAGCCAGAGAAGTGCGACAGTGGGCCCACGATCATGGAATTCACTGGTCTTACCATGTTCCCCATCATCCTGAAGCAGCTGGTCTGATAGAAAGATGGAATGGCCTTTTGAAGACACAGTTACAGTGCCAATTAGGTGGTAACAGCATGGAAGACTGGGGCAGAGTTCTTCAGAAGACAGTATATGCTTTGAATCAGCGTTCGATATATGGCACAGTTTCTCCCATAGCCAGGATCCATGGGTCCAGGAATCAAGGGGTGGAAAAGGGAATAGTTCCACTCACTATCACTCCTAGTGACCCTCTAGGAAATTTTCTGCTTCCTGTCCCCATAACTCTAGGTTCTGATGGCCTAGAAGTTTTGGCTCCTGAGGGGGGAGTGCTCTTATCCGGAGCTACAACAAACATTCCATTGAACTGGAAGCTCAGACTTCCCCCTGGTCATTTTGGGCTTCTAATGCCCCTAATCCATCAGGCTAAGAAAGGAATAACAGTGTTAGGTGGGGTGATAGATCCAGATTACCATGAGGAAATTGGATTACCTCTCCACAATGGAGGTAAGCAGGATTATGTCTGGAGTGCAGGAGATCCCTTAGGGCGTCTCTTAGTACTACCATGTCCTGTGATTAAAGTCAATGGGAAACTACAACAGCCTAATCCAAGCAGGATGACAAAGGACACAGACCCATCAGGAATGAAAGNAGGCGTATTCACAACCTTGTTATTGTATATTATTTGTGTCAAGTTGACAAGGGGTGGATTGTAGTGGCTATCTCTGGTTGTCAACTTGACTATATTTGCAATGAACTACAATCCAGAATTGGAAGGCTCACCAGTGACCCTAACCTGGAGGCTTGGAAATAGAAGTCTCTGATCTGGATCTTGGTATGGAGATCTTGATCCATACCAGCTATGGATTAAAGGTGTGTGATTAAGAAAGAGAGATCTCCGAGCTCAAGATCATCTGGGATTAAAGGTGTGAGATTAAGACAGAGATCCCTGAGCTCAAGATCATCTGGGATTAAAGGTGTGATGGCACACACCTTTAATCTGGGTTACACCTTCTGCTGGAGACTATATAAGGACACTGGAAGAAGGGATACTAGCACTCGCTCCTTCACCTGTTCACCGTGTGGGACTGAGTAACTGCTAGATCCTTGGACTTCCATTCACAGCTACTACTGAACCATTCTTGGGAATTGGGCTGCAGACTGTAAGTCATCAATAAATTCCTTTACTCCGTAAGTTCTGTGATTCTAGAGAACCCTAACTAATACACTCATGATAAACAAGCATTAGAAAAGTTTCATAGCTGATTTTGCATGTTATGCCTATGTTTATATGATCCAGAGTAGGAACACAATAACATTTCAACATTTGATGAGGACAAGTCAATATTACATGTATTATGCTCATAATTTAGTCTAATCACATATAAAGTACAATAACATTTCCATATATATGCATATTAATTCTCAGTAGGGTATAATGTGTGACACCAAATCTTCTGTCAGTTTACTGCAACTAATAAAGACAAATAATAAACCATAAAAGTGCATTTTATGATAGTTAATAACTGAAGCTTTCGAAAGACCAGAATAATTTTCTTCCATAAATGGCTCTTTTGGAATATGACCTTGAAATCTTTCTTTTTTGGCTTTTTGAAACAGGGTTTCTCTGTATAGCTCTAGCTGTCCTGGACCTCACTCTATAAATCAGGCTGGTCTTGAACTTAGAAATCCACCTGCCTGTGTCTCCCAAGTGCTGGGATTAAAGATGTGTCTCTAGCTCAACCTTGAATATTATCCAAAGTCTATTTCATACAAATCAACTGAATTGGGTAGGCAAAGTATTTAACCATAATTTTAATATTTCTATCATGTCAATGAAATATACTATTATATAAATCAAGAGAAAGAGAAAACCTTATAAGAATTACAAAGGCATCCACTTCCTTATACACAAGCACCTGAGATAGAGTAATCCCATATCTATAATATATATAACATGTGATAATATACTAGGAATGTGAAAATATATTAGTGTTTGCTATATGGAGAAGAAAAACAACTTTTTGTTTCACGTTTCCTGAAGAAAAAATTAATATATGCAGTCTATTTTGTCATAATCAAATGAATTTGTACTTTACACACATACACACACACACACACACACACACACACACACACACACATATATATATATATATATATATATATATATATATATATATATATATACCTTTAGCTTACAGAAAGAAATAAGAAATACAGTTCTAGAATATTCAATGATTCATATTTTTTCATTTCAGTAGCAATTCTATGGCTCTCAAAAATACATAGGTAAACATTTATTGTATCAGAGAAGTCAACATGTATCTCCTATCATACCCTTTAGAAGTGGAATAGCTAAATCTAAAATTTTTAAAGTTTATCAGTTGGCTGTTCAAAAGTTGAATATTCCAAGTTACAAACCTCTAATGAAGACTATTTGATCTCTATCTACAAAATGGAGATATATTCAAATACATAAAATTTGCTTAGATTTCTCTGAAGCTTAATCATATAGTTCTATCTATCCACAAATGATTAGGTAAGCAGTAGTTTGGTGAAAGAAAAAAATGTTGAACGCACAATTTCAAAGTGAATGGGATGCATTAAAATTTCTAGCCCTGTTTCTAAATAGAGAAGTAAGTACTTAATAGGGATATCAAGTATGCATTTTAAGTGTGAGATGAGGAAAGACACAAGGAGTACATATAAAATCTATAACCTAAGTTATTTCCAGTTACTTAGTTTATTTCCCTAGTAGACACTAATTCAAGGACATCTTTCTTGTGACATTATTTTATATCATAATTGCTTGTCATATAGATAACATTAAGTTATGGATTTCTTATATTGAGGGGTAATTTCTCATGCAGTAGTATTTTTCTGTATTATTATATGGTATTGCCTTAGTCAAAGTACCTATTCTGAAATAGAGCAAATTTGTTGAAATGTTTGAAGACTATAAAACACCTTAATAAACATTAAATCTAGATGGTCACAAAAATTTTTAAGTAGTAGAATATTTTCAGATATATTGTGGGAAAATCCAAGTTATTACACACACACACACACACACACACACACACACACACACACAGAAAACTAAAGAGAGAAATCAAAAGAGGGAATACAGTAGAAAGGGAGGAGTGTTGGAAGATAACAAGGGAAGAAAAGGGACAAGTATATAGAAAATAAATATAAAAGAAATTAAGTGCCACATGATTTCTGGCTAGTGAATGAGCCACAAACATCAACAGGGCATCATCAGATGGCAGCACAGACCACCAACATTTTCATGGTCTTTGATGGTATTATGAGCAACAAACATCAACAAGTTCCATGGCCTCAGCATGACCATGAACACCAACATGATACCTGGTAGCAGCACAAACCAAAAATATAATCGTGGCCTAAGGAAGCTGTATAGACCAAAAAAATACACATGACCTGTGGTGGGAACACAGGCTATGAGATTCCACTAATTATAAACCAGGAAGGTTCTTCTGTAGTGGTACTGATGACTGCAGACTCGTGATTGAGAAGGAAGGGCACAAAGGGCTTCTGTGACAGCTGCTTTCCTTTACAATATCTGGAAAAAAAAAAAGAAAGAAAGAAACAAAAAAGTATAGACATAAAGCCAGTAAAGACAGGAATGTGGAAGTATAGAAGCCATCTAGCAAGGGTAAGAATAGGGAAGGAATCAGTTTTCTTTAAGGAAGGACCACTGGAAGTTTGATCATATATCAGTGAGTATGAGAAACATGAATTGGTCTTTGTTTTTTTTTTTTTTTTTTTTTTTTTTTCATCTTTAGTTTTTCTTCTTGTTTTGTTTTGGGGACAGTCACAGGGTAGGGGAGGATCAGGAAGAGCTGATAATTGAATATGTTCATGTGATAGGGGTGCATTATGTGAAATATCCAAGTAGTCATAAAAATATTATGTTAAGAAAAAATAAGAAGGCTAAAAGAGCTTATAAATGTTCCTTAATACAAGGAAACTGAAGACTGAAAAGCATCTGTTAATATTAATAATTCATAGTGAGAGGGCTTTGAAGATGATGTTGAACTTGGTAGGCCCTGAGTCTTACATGGAGCTGCAGCTAAAGCCTCTCCCACTGCTTTTTTCAGGTAAAAATCAAAATAGAGGCCTTTTGTGACCTGTCCCAATATATACATATATAAAACACTCCCACACCTAAGGCTCAGGGAACATTTTGGAAAGATTCTAGAGCCATAGGATCCGATTTTTTTTCCCTGTGAGGATGTGTCTCTTAGTAATGTCAGAGAGTACATGCATAAATTCTCACCAACATGACCTGGTAAATGTGAGATGCACAAAGTTGACATCTCTGAATATGACAAACTGGACAGAGGAAATCCCAAATAACCTTAATCCTACACACACAATAAGCAACTGAGGAAAGCTGGAAATGGGAAAGGTGGTCTTTGCCAGGAAAGAACACATCAGTTGTTTATTCAGTGTCTGAAAACATACAAACAAATATTATATGGGCTGAACATGTTATATTTAGGAATATAGATGTATATTAACAAAATTACAAGTGGTGAAAAAGAGATCATAATTTGAAGGATAGTAGGGAGCACTATATGAGAGGTTTTACAAGGAAGAAAGGGAAAATTGTTGTATTAAAATTATAATTTCAAAAATGTTTTAGCAAAAAAAAAAATACACATAGTTGCCTAGACAACTTGAACGTACATTGCCTTCTGTTCTTGCCTTCTCAGTAGCTAGTATTTTAGACTTGTATCACCATGCATATTTAAGTACCTCAACCATCAGAATCCACCTAAAACATGCTGACTCATACCACATTTCTACCATTATTAAGTAATACTAATTTAGATGCTATGAGTATACAATCCACATACTCTAGCATGCTAGGACCAGAAAAATAAAATACAACTCTGTTCATCATTCTCTTAATTATTGCTGCATAGTTCTTTTAGATTTAATTAACATGTGACTCAGATTGTGAAAGTCAGTTTGTGTACTGTTATCCCATAGTTATGATGATTTAATACTATTTCTATTTGAAATATTTCATTTTGGATAATAATTTTAACAGTAATTCTACATACACTCACATCTTTTTTCTCAAATCCAAAATAGAGAAGATAATACAAATATACTCCAATAACCGATATTCCCAACCAGCAATCAACTTTAATAAAGCTGCATTTTCTTTTGGAATGTTAAGAAGAACTGGATTTCCATTTAAGACAAATTTAAAAACATGTTCTTTTCATATAATTATCACACAATGGATTACTAATCTCGTCATAAAATTAATTACATCCTGTCATTTGTGACAGCATGGACAGAAATAGGGATCATTATGTTAAATGACATAAGTCAGTCACAGAAAAATGACAAATAATGTGTGGCAATACCCATCAAGGGGAAGCTAGAAAAAATGTTGATAGCATAAAAGTTGTCAGTAGAACATGCAAAAGGGACATTCAAACATCAAGGAGAATAGGAAAGATTAACCATTAGAGATAGAATTGTATTTACATAGAAAAATTATGATTACTCATATACTATAATGAGTACAGATGAAAATGATTTACAATTTATTCAAAATATGTTGAATACTTGTAAAAATTTTCAATATGGACAAGAATAATGTTAAGGATATATATGAATTTTATTTGTTTCAATCATTATATTTAAATATCACATGATACTTCATGAATATACATAAGTCACATGATTTTATGTCAATTTAACATGTATGAATAAAAAGAATTCCAAAATTGCTTTTGTTGTATGGTACAATGAGTGTATAACAATCAAAAAGTAATTTTGAAAAGTCATAGTCTTGTGCCTATTTTTCTGCTTATCACAAGATTTATACCAAAATGCAACCCAGAGAGTCACTGAGATGTATGCAGTACCTATGAAACAAGTGCCATTTCTCCTGATATAAAATACCAAATATACTGCACTTTCAGAATATAAACCCAATACTTTGGATTTAATAACTTTCCCATCAAAGTATAAAAAAGTAGTAACCCAACAAATATGGAAACATTATTAATAATCTAACCAATTTGTTAATATCTTCTGTTGAAATAACTAACTATAATCTTTGTACTTTTTCTTCTACAATTTACTTTTTCTGTCACTTTAATTATTTTTTTTTTTGTTTTTCTATGGGCATCTTCTTACATCTTGCTTAAGTTGTAGATCCTCATAACAGCAATCTTATTGGCAAAGGAAATGGCTCAGCCAGTGAAGTTCTTGTTCCACAAACCTGAAGATTTGAGTTTAGATCCCCAACCTATATATAAAAACCCAATCTTAGTGATATATAGCCCTGATGCTTAGGTGGTGAGAGACGGGAGAATGCTGCAAATCCCTTGTCCCATTTTTTTTTAGCTGGTTAGTGAGCTCTGGGTACAGTTAAAGTCCTTATTTGAAAAAAATGAAAGGAAAGGAGAAGAGAAGAGAGGAGAGGAGAGGAGAGGAGAGGAGAGGAGAGGAGAGGAGAGGAGAGGAGAGGAGAGGAGAAGAGAAGAGAAGAGAAGAGAAGAGAAGAGAAGAGAAGAGAAGAGAAGAGAAGAGAGAAGCGAGAAAAGAGAAAGGGGAGGGAAAATAAAGGAAAAGGAAAAGAAGCTGGTGCTGTGGTGGCACATGCCTTTAATCCCAGCACTTGTGAAGCAGAGGTAGAGGCAGAGGCAGGCGGATTTCTGAGTTCCAGGCCATCCTGGTCTACAAAGTGAGTTCCAAGACAGCCAGGGCTATGCAGAGAAACCCTGTGTCGAAAAAAACTAACTAACTAGCTAACTAACTAACTAACTAACTAACTAAAAAAGGAAAAGAAAAAAGAAAAGAAGGGAAGGGAAGGAGGAAGGGGGAAAGGGGGAAGGCAGAAGGGGGAAGGAGGAAGGGGGAAGGCGAAGGCAAGGCAAGGCAAGAAAAGAAAAGAAAAGAAAAGAAAAGAAAAGAAAAGAAAAGAAAAGAAAAGAGAAGAGAAGAAAAGAAAAGAGAAGAAAAGAAAATGATAAGGTTGTCATCCCACAGTCAAAAACTGACATAATTTTTCCTGTCTGAAAGAACTGCAGACACAAAAATGGAGAAGAGCCTGAGGAAAAAGGAGGTCCAGAACCAGCCCAGATTTGGATCCAGATAAAAGGTAGGCCCCAAGGCCTGACACTATTACTGAAGATATGGAGTACTCACAAAAAGGAGCCTATCATGAATGTCCTCCAAAAGACCTAACAAGAACAGATGCAGATATTTACACCCAACCAATGAACAGAAGCTGCTGGCCCTTGTGGTTGAATTAAGGAAAGACTGGAAGAAACTGAGGAAGAGGGTATCTTGTAGGAGGACCAGAGTCTCAACTAACCTGGTCCCCAGAGATCTCTCAGACACTGTATCACGAACCAGTAAGCATACACCAGCTGATATGAGACACCCAATACATACACAGAAGAGAACTGTCATGCGTGGACTCAGTGAGAGAAGATGCACCTAATTCTCAAGAGACTGGAAGCCCCAATTAGGGGGAGGTCTGGTGGAGTAGGGGGTGTGGGATGGGGACATCCTCATGGAGCCAAGGGGCAAGGAAGAGGTATGGGATGTGGAACAGTTGGAGGATGGACCAGGAGGGGAATAAAATCTGGACTGTAAAATAAGATTAAATAAAATTAAAAAGAATAGACAGACAGACAGGCAAACAGACAGACACACAGACAGACAAACATAGTGGGAAATGGTGGAGGAGGATACTCCAATGTTGGACTCTGGCCTCTCGATGTTCAGAAGTGTAAGTTCATGATGAATACATATAGACACACAATTAATTAATTAATCAATTAATTAATGCAACCTTTAGCCATTTGTATTCTCTTGTTTTCTGATTTTTTATTGGATATTTTATTTAATTACATTTCAAATGTTACCTTCTTTGCAGCTTTCCCCTCTGCAAATCCCCTTCCCCCCCCCTTATCCTCCTTTTATGAGCGTGCTTCCCCACCCACCTACCCACTCCTACCTCACTGCCCTAACATTCCTCTACACTGGGAAATCAAGACTTCACAGTGTAGAGAGCCACATCCGGTGCTCTCCCCAGTAAACAAGTCCACAGCAGACAGCGCATGTGCTGAAGGTGAGCATGCACAAGCCGACTCATTGCCCATCCCAGGGCGTGGTGAGTGAGCAGCCAATCAGAAGCATACTCGACTCGTCAGGGTATATATAGGCAGTGCTTTTTTGGGCTCGGTGTCTTCCTTTTCATTAAAGGCTTGCTGCAGAAGGATTCAGGTGTCTGCGTCCGTTCTTGCTGGCGAGGCGGTAGCGTGGACTCTTTCATCACAGGACCAAGGGCCTTTCCTCCCATTGATGCCAGATAATGCCTCTTCAGACCCTTCAGACTCTTCAGTACTTCCCCTATATCCTCCATTGGGGTCCCTGTGCTCAGTCTGTGGGTGGCTGTGAGCCTCAGCATTTTGTATTAGTCAGGATCTGGCAGAGCCTCTCAAGAAACAGCTGTATCAGGCTCCTGTCAGTAAGCACTTCTTGCATCCACAGTAGTGTCTGGGTTTGATTTCTGCATGTGGAATGGATCCCCAGGTGGAGCAATATCTGGATAGCCTTTCCTTTAGTCTCTACTCAACTCTTTGTCTCAGTATTTCATTTAGACAGGAGCAATTCTGGGTTAAAATTTTGAAGACAGGTGGGTGGCCCCATCCTTCAACGGGCAGAGGGGGAGGCATGCCTAACCTCTGAAAATGGTCTTGACGGGTTCAACCTTTCCTTTGTGAGTATTTCAGCTAATGTCATTCTCTTGGGGCATTTTGTACTCTTTTGCATATTCTTGCTCTTCTTTTTGGCATGTAGTGGCAGAGTAACAAGGATATCACCAGATGTGTTCTTTTTAATCATAAGGTATCCAGACTCAAGAACAGTAAAAAGGTTTTCATGAATGCCATTTTCAGGTAACACAAACTGGAGTAAGGTAGGACAAGATCTGCAACTTGCTTGACTTCTAGAGAACATAGCAAAATTGGTGTGGTGATGTTAGGATGACATACCATTTGATTTTGCCAGCAAACACAGTTTTCCTCTTTTGCTAGGTTTGAAGAAATCACCACATTAAAGGACTTAAATGAAATTAACTTCAGAATCATCATTTCCTCGCACTGACAGCAAGCAAAAGCCAGGACACTAACAAAATGCAAGAAAAACACTCTTCCAAAAATCAGAGTGAGCTACTAAACACACCAAACTGAGGATGCCAGAAGAGAAAATATGTGTGTTTGATTATTTGCAGTGTGTTATCAAATCCGGTATCTCTCATATAAGTGATACCATCAGGTATAGTAAAATTGAATTTGTGAGTTACTTTGAAGCAAGTAATTAATATAGAGTACATGTAGTGAACAATGATACATGGCCATAGGTATTGGCAAAATGGTTAATAATGTTCAAAAATGCATTACATTCTAGATTTTCATTGTCTTGGCAATATGTCATAATTGTCCATCCCATTACTCATCATAAGTTTATGTAAAACATGTTGAATTGAATAGAAATGTTAACATGTGAAAATATTGTAAGATATTAGTAACAACACAATAATCTACCTGTCCTCTGTGGTAAACCCAAGTTTAACTAATATGTAGGTTGTCTGTATTTTCTTTTTTCTTTTTTTTTTCCAATTTTTTTTATTAGATATTTTCTTAATTTGCATTTCAAATGCTATTCCGAAAGTCCCCTCCCCCCTCCCCCCTCCCTGCTCCCCTATCCACCCACTCCCACTTCTTGGCCCTGGTGTTCCCCTGTATTGGGGCATATAAAGATTGCAGTACCAAGGGGCCTCTCTTCCCAATGATGTCTGACTAGGCCATCTTCTGCTACATATGGAGCTAGAGACACAATTTCTGGGGGTTCTGGTTAGTTCATATTGTTGATCCTCTTCTAGGGTTGCAGACCCCTTCAGCTCCTGGGGTTCTATCTCTAGCTTCTCCATTGTGGGCCCTGTGTTTCCTCTTATAGATGATTATGAGCATCCACTTCTGTACGAGACAGCTATATCAGGGTCCCTTAAGTAAGTACTAGCTGTCCTATGCCATAGTGTCTGAGTTTAATGACTGATTATGGGATGGATCCCCCGTGGTGGGGTAGTCTCTGTATGGTCCATCCTTTCAATACTAAATAACATTCCCATAAACAGTTCTATTGTTTTGTTTACCTATATTCTTACTAGTTATTTTTTATTTATTTTTGCCATTTTCATATAAACCATTCTTTCTTACCAGACTAAGGTGATACCTCACTCCATTTTAGCTTAGGGTCTTCCTTGTAATTAGTGTTGTTCAGAATTCTTGTGCCCAAATTAAGTGAACTCACTTTATTACAGATATATCTATTTATACTCACTGTGACACTTTTATAACAAGATGCAGAACAATCAAATTAGCCATCAATATATGAGTGGCTGAAGAAAATTCAATGTAAATGGCTAACAAAACAATAGTCAGCCTTGCACACACCAGAATCTTGTCAACTGTGCTAATAGGAATTAACATAGAGCACATTACAATAGGAACACTATTCCATGTATGTAAAAGAAATAGTCTGTGATCTCATTAAGTTGTGAAATCAAAGACCTTTATCTTTTAGAAATTTGGAGTGTAATAATAGTTACCATCTTGGGTAGACTAGGGAAAGTTTAACAGTTCATAGTGAAGTTACAATTAAGTGATCATAAGAAGCTTTGGCTTGAGTTTTGGAAAAGAAGCTGATAGTAGATAAAAATTCTATAATGTGGATATCAAATATCTAGAAGGCTCTTGAATACTTTTATATATGGTATAAGAGATAGTTTTATTAAAGCAGATTGTACTACAGAAAAAAAATATATACATCAAAGTATCAAATGAATCACAGAGACAGTAATTTATTTTTACACATAAAATTTGTACAAGGCCAGGTGTGGTTACCACATCTGTAATCTCATTACTTTTGAGGAAGAGGAGGATCTGTAGTAGCCAGCCTAGATTTCCTAATAAGATCTTGTCTTAAAACTGACAGAAAATAAAATATACAAGTTTTATGTAAAATCCTATGTAATATGAATTATAGTTTCCTCATTAAGGAAAATGTATCTTCATCTGTAACTTAAGGATTGCAACCCCTTTGTAGAGATTGAATTATGCTTTCACATGGCTATTTTAGGACCAACAAAAAACACATACCTTTACATTATGATTCATGACACTAGCAAAATTACAATTATGGAGTAACATCAAAAATAATTTTATAGTTAGAGGGTTACCACAACGTGAGGAGCTGTATTAAAGGGCAGCAGCATTAGGAAGTTTGAGAACTACTGGCTTATAATTATGTTAGATGAATCTTCAGCTAAGACTGAAGTTCACATGGGAGTAAATAAGGCACATGTAATTTGGATTTAAAACTGAACATTTAGGAATAAAATTTCAGAAACTGATTCCAGTGTACAACATTGTCAAGTTAACTGGAAAGCAAATTTCACATATTCACTATAATACCAGGCAAACTCACTATTTTAACATTATACTTCTCTCACTAGCTTTGTTCAAAGTTCTTTGCTGACTTTTTAGCTATTAAAGTTGGCAAGATACTTAGGCTGCCTAGGGTATTATTTGGAGCCATCCCTTCCTATTTTATCAGTAGCCTTCACTTTTAGTATTAGAGAGGACTGCCATCCAGTGTTCAGTTTTACTAATAACAACTATCTCTTCTCAATTTACACATCTAAACATCATTGTTTCTAAGACATGGATTATCAATGTAGTATACTCAATTACCCTACATTATTGACAGACTACACAAATGATAATAAATGATAGATATTAAAAGTCACCAAGTTATCTTATAATGCCTTTAACATCTCCCTTGAAGTTGCAAACTAAATCAGGCTGAAAGCACACGTAAGGGAGGGCAGTATTATATATGTAGCCTAGATTATTATTTTTTAATCCTTGAGCACATTTGATAAAAATAAATTTGATAATAATCTCCAGTTCTAAATGAACTTACATAGACAATCTTACAAGCTGTATGACAAAAGCCAAGAAAATTTTCCCTTGATAATACCAAGTTGAGTTTGTACTTTTTTTTTTTTTCATTTTCTTCATTCTATTCTAAGGTACTTTTGATGCAGATTCAAAGATTTCACATTTCAATAAAACCCTAATTCTGAGCAATTGTTGGCTTGGGCCTCTTTGAGTTTTAAAAGAAATCTGGTTATTATAGTGCACGCATAGAAACCGAAATCACTTGAGACTGAATCTAAGCTGTTGCAAAAACATGCAAAACACTGCAAAAACTTCATTCCTTCAAGTTATCTAAACAAAGAGCCTATGTGTGGGGAATTTAATAAGATGTTCTTAGGTCTTCTTCAAGGTAAATATATCTTACATTTAAATTAAAATTTCAAGAAGTTTTGAATTATTAGGCTTGCAAACGAAAGCAATTTAGTAAACTGGAGTTTCAGATAAACAGTCATTTTATGCATGAATTTTCACTGTGCTTTCAACTTGGTATGATTTAAAGTATTTATAAAGACCTTGGTCTGATGAATAGATAAGGCATATGTAATAAAAACCATCTGGCTTCAAGCTATGGTTTTGCTGAATATCTTAAATCAATTGCTCTTTTCAAATTGTTAGACATATCTTATTTTAGTTTTCTGAATGTCTTTCACATATCCTTTCTGAAGATGTCTGTGAGCATGGTAATTAAAAGTATTTGCTCTTGAGTCAAAGTGCTTCTGTTAAAATTCAAGCTCAAATTTTAGTAAAACATTAATCACCTCATGCTTCTGCTTACTCATCTGTTATATCAACTTTTTTTTTTAAGATTTATTTTATTTATTATATGTAAGTACACTGTAGCTGTCTTCAGACACTCCAGAAGAGGTCGCCAGATCTCATTACGGATGGTTGTGAGCCACCATGTGGATGCTGGGATTTGAACTTATCACCTTCGGAAGAGCAGTCGGGTGCTCTTACCCGCTGAGCCATCTCACCAGCCCCCTGTTATATCAACTTTAACTGGCAAGGTTGTTATGACATTGACTTAAATTACAGATTTATTAAAATAGTTGTTGACATGTATTCTATGTTCAGCAAATGATACTGCTGTCCATTTACATAGAGTCATGGACAATTTTATCCCAGGTTGGAGAATTCAGTGTTACATGAAGTTTCAGTGAAAATTGTGTTGACTAAGATTTTCTGTATATTGTATAACTGTGTAAAAATGATCCATCTAGTTGACTAATTTTCAGAAGTTAAGATCTGTACAGAATGTGATATGCACTCATATTCCTACTGCTTTAAATACATGTTCTTCTAATGGACTATAATTGTTACAACATCTCACATGAAGTAGCTATCAATGTTATTCTCATCGTACAGATAAATAAACTGAGATTCAGGAAGGTTGAATAAAAGCTTTACAACATCACATATCATAAAGAGGATGCTAGAAGTTAAAGCTAAGAGTAGTCTGTATATGCTGCTCCTTTAAGTGTATTGTCTTGATTGCATTTTCTGTCTTCTAACTCTGTGACTTCCTAACATGAATCATCATTCTATCAGATAATGAATGCTTAAGAATTTCATTACATACAGTTAAATATAAATCTAGCTAGGTATGCCATTAAAATCAGCTCTGTCAAAGAATAGTGTTTTTCCTGGAATTCAACATTCAGTTTTAATAGAGAACATTTTCCATAATTCAATTCATATTCTTGGCAAAAATGAGGCTATAGTCGACCATATTTTCAGTAACCTATGCTATCATGTACTGGACTTTGCTCTCATCCTTTAGTGTGTTAATCTTTTTTATTGTTTTACATTTTCGGTTCAGTGATTTAAACCCAGGATGTCATACATGTGAGACAAGCAAGTTATCATTGAGCTACATTCCCAGTTTGTCTAGTTTGTTTTGGTTTTAGGTTAGAGTTAATAGGGAAACAGTGGCACTGATACAAAACCTGTTATAGTGGACTCTTTTGGTTGTTATTTTAAGGGAGTAACTGAATTAATTTCTGGTTTCAACCAGGAGTATACTTACATATATTCCATTTTCTATAGCTACTTTTAAGATCTATACTTTCTATCACCTTAGGTTTTTTTTCAAGCATAGGTTCCTACATCCAGTTCCATTACAATTAGTCTTTCACATGTCATTATCATCACCTTCAGGGTTACTGAAAATGCTTTTTTTACAGCAGAAACTATACTTAAAGGTAAATTCAGTCAAATTCACCTATTAATTAGTTGACCTAAAATACACTTTGATTTTTATTAATTGTTTTATTTGTTTACATTTCAAATGATATCACCCTTTTGGATATCCCTCTATAACCCCTCGCCCCATCTCATCCTCTTTCTTCCTCTCTTGTGCTTCTATGAGGGTACTCTTCTACCCACTCAGCCACTCCTTCTTCACCACTCTAGCATCTCCCTACTCTGGGTCATCAAAACTCCACAGGACCAAAGATCTCCCCTTCCATTTATGTCAGATAGGGGCATCCTCTGCTATACATTTATCTGGAGCCAAGGATCCCACCATGTATACTCTTTGATTGGTGGTTTAGTCTCTAGGAGCTCCACATGTTCTAGTTAGTTGACAATATTCTTACTATGGGGTTGCAATCTCCTTCATCTACTTTAGTCCTTTGCTAGCTCTTCTGATGGGATCCCTGGTCTCAGTCTGATGGTTGGCTGTGAGTATCTACATTTGTATTGGTCAGGTGCTGGTAGAACCTCTCAGGGAACAGCTATACCAGGTTCTTGTCAGCAAGTGCTTCCTGATATCAGTAATAGTGTCTGTAGATGGGAAAGATTGCTAGGTGGGGTGGTATCTGGATGCCTTATCCTTCAGTCTTTGTTCCATTTATTGTCTCTATCTTTTCTTTGGACAGGAATATTTCTAGTTTAAAAATTTTTATATGGGTGGGTGACTCCACCCCTCAACTGGGTGCCATGCCTATCTACTGGAGGTAGCTTCTACAGGTTCTATCACCTCTTTGTTGCACATTTTGGCTATAGTCATCCATCTTGAGTTCTGGGAGCCTCTCCCTTTCCTGGAATCTGGACATTTTAGTGGCTACCTCCAGTTCTATATATTTCTCTTTGATTTCCTGACTCTCTGCACTTCTCTCCTGTTCTTTCCAATACCTGATCCTGTGTGCCCTTTTCCCTTTTCCTCCTCTCTCCACCCCTCTCAGTTCCCTCCCTCCCTTTACCTCCTGTTATTATTTTGTTGCCCTGACTATATAGGATTGAAGCATCCACATCTTGGTCCTCCTTCTTTTTAAGCTCCATATGTTTTGTGGCTTGTACCATGAGTATTCTGACCTTTTGGGCAAATATGCACTTTTTAGTGAGTAATACATACATACCGTGTGTGTTCATTTGTGTCTGGGTTACCTCACTCAGATGATAGTTTTTAGTTCCAACCATTTGCCTGTGAATTTTATGAAGTCAATGATTTTTAAGAGATGAATAGTACTACAGTGTGTAAATCTACCACATTCCCTGTATCCATTATTCTGTTAAGGAATATCTGGGTTGTTTCTAGCTTCTGGATATTAAAAATAACACTGCTATAAACTTGGTAGAACATATGTCATTGTTATATGTTGGAGCATCTTTTAGGTATACACCCAGTAGTGGTATAGCTGGGTCCTCTACATAAATCCAGATAAGCTGAATCTAAAGAGAAAGAGGTAAAGAGCCTCAAATACATAGACACAGGGGAAATTTTCCTAAAGAGAACACCAATGGCTTATGCACTAAGATCAGCAATCAATATATGGGACCTCTTAAAATTGAAAAGCTTCTGAAAGGAAAAGGCCACTTTGAAAAGGACAAAATGGCAATCCATAGATTGGGGAAAGCTCTTTATCCACCCTCCATCTTATAGAGAGCTAATATCCAATATATACAAAGAACTCAAGAAGTTAGACTCCAAAGAGCCAAATAATCCTATTAAGAATGCAGTATGAAGCTAAGCAAAGACTTCTCAACTGAGGAATCTCAAATGGCTGAGAAGCACTTAAAGAAATGTTCAACATCCTTACTCATCCAGAAAGTGCAAATCAAAATGACCCTGAGATTCCAACTCATACCAATCAGAATAACTAAGATAAAAAATGCAGGTGAAGCAGATGTTATCAAGGATGTGGAGAAAGAGGAACACTCCTCCATTTTTGGTGGGATTGCAAGCTGGTACAACCACACTGGAAATCAGTCTGGCTGTTCCTCAGGAAATTGGAAATAGTTCTCCCTGAAAAAATGTACTTGGAAAATACTTGTCTGTCATAACTGAATAATATTTGCCACATTCCCCACAATATGTTTATACTTCTAACTGTAGTACAGAAATATTACAAAATGTTGCCTAATATACTTTTAACAATGCATTTCTTACCAAACATGTTAGATGAAATTATGGATCATTCATTGTGCTTTACTCCTTTAAGATATTTCCTTAATATTAAATTGTACTTTCTAGGTTTACACGGTGAATAACATTTTATCCTTTAAAATTCATTTTAAGCACATTAAAAAATTGAATTTTTTATTAGCCTAACTGAATATTATTCAAATAATTAATTTTAATATCACATATTATATGGAGAATTTGACATTCATTATAATTTATACAACAATTATTCATATATTGTGATTATCTCTCACTAAGCATTCAAGCAATACATATGAAATTAGGGTGGTTTCAATCAGTAGATAAATATGACTAGATAAAGTATTAATTGCAATTGTTAGAAATTATTCAGAGAAAATTTAGCAACACTTTAATATTTTAATGTCAATGTTTTAACTGCTTGTACCAACATGAATATTACCTTAAAACTTCAGCTATTTATAAAGCTGGTGATCTACAGTGACAAAATCATTCATAGTGATATATATATATATATATATATATATATATATATATATATATATCATATATTATGCATTTAGGGAAAATAGATGGTTTAGTAAAAATTTAATATAGAATTCCTTTTCATTTAAAAAATAATGAATTTGAAGAAAATGTAAAAAGTAATAAAGATAAGTGGATACTCTGAAGAATAAAAAGAATCTTGAAGGAAGAAAGCAGAAGAGGAAATAAAAAAAAATACACCTACTATTAAATAGTAGGGAAAACTCCAGAAATCTGACATCTTGTACTGATTGTGTTAGAATTCCAGGCTGTTATGTTTTATCACCAGAATATTACCTTCAGCATTTAGAGGAGAATATGTTTCCTGCTCACAGGATTTTGCAAATTAAATCCATGAGCTCTACATACTAATTATTTTTTGTTTGATTTTAATGAGACCTGAGCAGTCTCCACAGAGCCACATGTGATATTCCTTCAGTGCAATGGCAATCACCAGGCTCTCCTCAGGAGCAATAGTGCACGGAGTTTGATTGGCTTTTCAAGCTGTGCCTAATTACCAGTCTCCTGTCTGAAAATCTCTTAGTGGTTACACATTACTGAACAAGGCCAAAGAGGTCCAGAGATGTATATTTCATGCTATTTAAGGAAAACATGAATTTTAATCAGAAACAGAAATACCAGTAACACTGCAAAAATGATACTACAGCAATTCTGCATTAAGGTTCAACTCCGAGTTTCAAAGAGTATATATTTCAATGAGAAAAAATGCAATGAATTTTCAGAAATAAATAAAAGCTATTAAAAATCTGTAAAAATGGCTTCAGATTATATATTGACTAATGTCCTTATTACAACATTACATATAGATACGTAATACATGTATATATAGATAGCTGTTATCTCTTTATGAAATAAGGAACTCTTAGGCTTCTCATGAAGGTCATGTGGGCCAAGATCTTTTTAATTTCAAATTTTGCTGTAACTGAAAAAACTCATTCATGAGGAAATATAATTGGCAACTAAAGTGGTATGGTTCTATTTGTGAACTTCATTGCTCACTGATTCTATTGAAGGATTCTTTAGCTTTAATATACTCTCTTAAAAAGGTAGCTGTGAAATTGAATTAAGTCAAGACATCTGGAGCTTGTGATATAAGCTGAAAAGAATACCATTTTAAGACTCAGTGAACATCACAGAATCTTATACTGTAATGTTTTCAGAAGTGTTGCAGAGTAAGCAATATTTCTGGAGGTGCACAGAAATCATGTATAATACTGCAAAGCCAGCTATGGAGTCACTTATAAAAATTACACTTTAGGGAGCAGCAAGCAGCATTAAAGATTTGTATGTTATTTACAGCAATAACCATTATTTTCTAGAGTGGTTTTAGAGATTATGAATAGCCATCAAATTTAGAGTATATCAAAGTAAATTTACAGGATTGAAAGACAAAAAAGAATAATGCATACAAACATCCATATTTTATTCTTAGTTAAGTGGGTGTTTCCTTGCATGTGTATATATAGCTTTATTTGGTTTTAAATATGTAGATAAACTTAACATGTGGGATTCAGACACTGACTTAGGTATCTTTTTCTGTTGTTGCCTAAGTTATTTCTGAGTTAAGGTTTTCTTGGTGAACCTGTAATTTAGGGATACCAGGAATCTGTCTCAAACCCCTCCTTCCAACCCTAGGATTATTAATGTTTATTCCCATGCTCATTTTTTCAGATTTATTAGATATTTTCTTTATTTATATTTCAAGACTTATCCCCTTTCCTGGTTTCCCATGCCCACTCTATGTGAGTAGTGGGATCTGAATTCAGATTTTCATGCTTGAGTAGCAAAGACTTCACCCACTCAGTTATCTCACTAGCTCCTGAATTTTTGGAACATTAATCTGAACATTTGATGAGAATTTATTTATACTAAATTATATTACCCTTGCACAATTGAATAAAATATGTGATTTTCTCAAAGGAACTTAAAACTGCTAACTTCTATCTCAACAACAATTAAGGTAGATAAATTAATAAAACAAATAACATAAGGATAGGCATACTAATACTTTTCAACTTCATTTTCATATAAATAAAACAGGACCATGAAGTGTACTGCTCTAGAACAGAAAAACAAACTACCTGTGTATGCTTTGTCTTCATAAGCTGGTTATCTGAACTCAAATCTATCACGTGATAGCAGCAAGTTTTGTTCAATTGATCTTATTTCTCTTTATCTTATTTCTAATTCATTTTATAGGTTTACCATGAATTTCTACTACAGTTAGTACATTAAATATATAAAATATCAATCATTTGAATATGTGTTGAAATAGTCTCAGTTTAAAAACCTATGGGACTCAATGAATAAGAGAAACAAGAATAAATTCTAAAACAAAAATATTAGCACAAATGAAACATAACAACTTTATGAAACATCATAATCAATTACACCTGAGTATTTGAAATGCTTTATCTTTGTGTCCTGCTGCTTGTGCCCTAGCCTGCACAAGGTCTGATCAGATTTGCTTGCCCTTGGAGGTCGGGATTGAGGTGGTGCCGAATCAATGGCCCAGACTCAGAGAGCAGGTGAGTTGCAGCATGCTCATTAAAACATTTTAATCCTTGGTGGGGAGCTCTTTATACTTTCCAACAAGTCCTATTGGTACCAAGTAAGCATTTATTCCAACTATCAGTTCCTGACTGGTTGACATTGTCTGTGTCACTAATCTTTAGGCTAAATCTACCAACGTTTTAATTGTACAATAGAAAAAAAAAAATAAATGCAATCATTTCAATATGGATAAGTAAAGTATAACCTTGACATGTTTACTAATTAAATTACTTAATGTAGACACATTTTGATAGTATTGCTATTAGTTATTTGAATATTTCATAAAATGTAGTATGACCATGTTCTCCCCCTTCCCCAAACTCCTCCCAGATTTACCTACTTTACTTTTAGTTCTTTATTCTCATAACTTGGAGTTTTCTTCATTTTTGCCCTAAATACACTGAATATGTTGTTGTGTTTGTTGTCTCATTACTCTCTGCTGTGGTACCTGCCTAGGAGTATGGTCAATTAATCTGGTATTAGACTAATAAAGAAAGCTGATAAAAGATGGAAAACCAGGAATTAAATTTTAATAGCTCCTTAAGTACTGGTGGCATTTCATGTCTATTACTTTACCAGATGCTGTGATTTTTGCCTGTCCCAAAATTGTTGAGATGTAACTGTAGATATAATTATATTAAATAATAATTATTCCTCATGACTTTCTGGTCAGTCCTTTTGGCTGGGACAGGCTGCTAGCTAGTCTGACACACCACACCCTGAGCCATCCTGGGAGATCTGCTATACTCGAGACATCTGACACAACATCTTGAGGCATCACAAAAGTTCCACTGCACTCAGGGCAAGTGACACCACAGCCTGAGACATGCCAGGAGATCCAATGCATACAGAGTACCTGATACAACAGCCTAAAAATATTCCAGGAGAACTACTGCACATAGGAAAACTGACATCACAGTCTGAAGACCTCCCAAGTGCTCCACACGCAGAGCACCTGACCTAACAGACTGAAAGCCTCCCTGGAGTCCTGCTGCACACGGGAAACAAACCACAGTTTGTAGACCCCCCACACCCACCCACCCACAGAACAGCTTCACACAGGACAACAACATGATGATTCCTCTGAAGACTCAACATGCTACACCAACTCCAGTGAAGCCTGCTTGACAAGCGGAGAGGCCTGGAAGCACTCACAAGGCAAATAGTTTCAAGGAAACTATGCCTCCTGGAACCTTGGCATTCCCATAACCCATATACTCATACCCTATCCCTGCATTCATATAGTGTATGCTCTCTTTCAGTATTGTTTTATTATAAGTGCCTTTAAGGATTAATTTCTTGACATAGCTAAGCCTTCACCACTTTTCCAATTTCCTAGAAAATCCTTGAAGCTGATGAGCTTGGAATTGAGTAGGAATTCAATAAGAATGTTACCTATTCAGTACCACTGAAATTTACTTCTAGCAGAGAAGATGAAACTAATTAGGCATTACAAAGAACGAAGCTTGGAATAGCTCCAGGCTAGTCTGCAGAGTGATTGCTTAGGACTTAGGATAGTAGCAAGTCTCACCCAAACAAGGGAATACACAAGGGCCTAATGAATAGGTGGGTTTACCATGAAAGATTTAGGGAGTCCTCCTGAGACAGGTTTCTTCACTAGAACCCCTGGTGGTAGGCTTAACAATACACCAGGCTCCCTTCTTAATGGTAAACAGCAGCGGCCTAGTCCCCGCCATCTTTTGATGTATCCATTCCTTATGTTTTGTGTCACTGTAACTCAGTGGATGTGTCTCTCCTGGTTTCTTGTTACTCTTCTGTATAAAAAGTTTGATGCTTGATTTGACAAATTACACTCAGATTCAACACGCTCTCTTTTGTCATCTTTGTTTGTCATTTGCTGACTCCGTTGCCCACCTGCAACCAGAGACCCGTTCAGCGCAGATAGAAGACCTAAAAAAGGGGTTAGTCTGTGGCATCAACTGTCTCAAGGTGTCCCAGGAGATCTATCAGCAGCTTCTCTACCTCTCTGTAGACCCCAGTGTTGGAAGGCCCCACAGGAAGTCTGCTACATTGAGCACCATAGGCCTACAAGGAGACCTGAAGCAACCCAGGGACAAAACATGTAGACTCCAGACAGAGTCAATCAGACTACCAAAGACCAATGATAACCACATGGTAAGAGGCAAACACAAGACCATAAGTAAGAGAAGCAAGTTCTCCCATCACAGCTAGGCTAGCCCTGAATACACCAACACACCTGAAAATCAGAAAGTTGACATAAAATTCTATCTCATGAAGGTAATAGAGTCCATTAAGGAGGATTTAAATAACTCACTAAAAGAAATATAGGAAAATCCAGATAAATCTTTAAAAAGGAAACAAATAAATGACTTAAAGAAATACAGGAAAACACAATCAAACAGATGAAAGAATTGAATAAATTGGTCCAATACCTAAAAGTAGAAGTAGAAACAATAAAGAAAACATGAATGGAGGTAACCTGGAAATGAAAAAACCTAGAAAAGAGGTCAGGAATTATAGATGTAAGCATCACCAACAGAACACAAGAGATAGAAGAGAGAATCTCAGGTGTGGAAGATATTGTAGAAGAGATTCACACAACTGTCAAAGAAATTTCAAAACATAAAAAACTCCTAAACCAAAACTTCCAAAAAATTCATGACACATTACATTGAAAAGACCAAATCTAAGAATAATTGAAATAGAGAACAAAGATTCCTAGGTCAAAAGACCTGAATATGTCTTTAAAAAAATCATAGAAGAAAACTTCCCCAACCTAAAGAAAGAGATGGCCATAAAGGTACATGAAGGATATAGAATATTAAATAAGTAGGACCAGAAATGAAAATCCTCTCATTACATAATAATCAAAACACTAAATACACAGAACAACAACAACAACAAAAGAATATTAAAAGCTGCAAGGGAAATGACCAAGTAACATACAAAGGTGAACCTATCAGAATTACACAAGACTTCTCAAAAGAGACATTAAAAGCCAGAAAAGCCTGGTCAGACGTCTTGTGGACTCAAAGAAAACACAAATGCCAGTCCAGGCTACTATACCCAGTAAAACTCTTCATCAACGTAGATGAAGAAAACAAAAATATTTCAGGACAAAACAAACTTCAAACAGTATCTATCTACAAATCCATCCCTTCAGAGGATTCTAAAAGGAAAACTGGAACACAAGGAGGGTACCTACACCAAAGAAAAGATAAGATATTAATAATCTCACCACAAAGCCAAAAGGGAAGAACTATATGCACAAGAAACCAGCCAAAATTAAAACAAACAAACAAACAAACATAAAAAGAACTAACAGTAATCTGTCTTTAATATCTCTCAATATTAATGGACTCAACTCACCTATAAAAAGACATAAGCTAACCGACTGGAAATGCAAATAGGACCCAGCATTTTGCAGCATACAAGAAAAACACCTCAATAACAAAGTCAGACACTACCTCAGATTAAAAGTCTAGGAAAAGGTCTTTCAAGCAAATGGAAAGAAGCTAGATTTGCGATCCTAATATCTAATAAAATAGACTTTCAACCAAAAGTTATCAAGTGAGATGAGGGAAAGACACTTCATATTCACCAAAAGGAAAATCCACCAAGAGAAAGTCTCAATTCTGAACATCTATGCCCCAAATGCAAGAGTACACACATTCATAAAAAAAATCTTTACTGGGCTGGCAAGAACGCTCATCTGGTAAGAGCAGGTAAGATCAACCACATGGTGGCTAACAACCACCTGTATTGAGATATGACACCCACCTCTGGTGTGTCTGAAGACAGTGTACTTATTTATAATAATAAATATATATTTGGGACAGATCAAGGCAGGATTGACCAGAGCAAGAGGTGCCTACCAGAGTGAGCAGAATAAGCAGAAGTCAGAAACACAATTCCCAGCAAACACATGAAGGCTCACAACCATATCTGTACAGCTACAGTGTGTACTCATATACATGAAATAAATAAATCGTTTTAAAAAATAGAATCTTTACTAAAGTTCAAAACATACAGTGAACCCCACACAATAATAGTGAGAGACTTCAACACCTCACTCTCATTAATGGGCATGTACTTGAAACAGAAACCAAACAGAAACACAATGAAAATAATCCAGGTTGTGAACCAAATAGATTTAAGAGATATTTACAGAATATTTTTCACTCTAAAACAAAAGAATACACCTTCTTCTCAGCAACTAATGATACCTTCTCCAAAATCAACCATATGTTTGGTCACAAAACAACCATCAATCAATACAAGATGATTGAAATAATCCCATGCATCCTATCAGATCAAAATGGTCAAAAGCTAGTCTTCAATAAAAACAACAGAAAATCTACATACACAGGGAAACTGAACAACTCTCTACTCAATAACTTGGTCACAGAAGAAATAAAGAAACAAATTAAGGTCTTCCTGAAATGCAATGAAATGAAACTGTTTATACAACATACCCAAACTTATGGGGCACAATGAAAGCAGTGCTAAGAGGAAAATTCATAGCACTAAGAACCCTGGTAAAGAAACTGGAGAGATCCTGCACAATCACGCTAACAGCACACCTGAGAACCCTAGTACAAAAAGGAAAAAAAAAAAAAACCCTCACCCAAGAGGAGTAGAAGGCAGAAAATAATCAAACTCAGGGCCAAAATCCATCAAAGAGAAACAATGAAAATAGTACAGGGAATCAGCAAAACCAAAAGCTAGTTCTTTGAAATAATCAACAAGATAGATTTACCCCTAGCCAAACAAACTAAAGAGCCCAGAGGCAGTATCCAAATTAACAAAATCAGAAATGAAAAGGGAAACATAACAACAGAAACTGAAATTCAAAAAGATAATCAGATCCTACTACAAAAACCTATACTCAACAAAACTGGAAAATCTAGATGAAATGGATGATTTTCTAGACAGATACTATATACCAAAGTTAAATCAAGAACAAGTAAGCTTTCTAAGCATTCTCATAACTACTATTGAAATTTTCAAATAATAATTAGAAACCTCCCAAACAAACAAACAAACAAACAAACAGGGAAAGATGGTTTTAGTGCAAAATTCTACCAGACCTTGAAAGAAGACCTAATAACAATATTCCTAGCCCATAAAATTGAAACAGAATGTTCTCTACCCAATTTGTTCTATGAATTACTCTGATAGCTAAACCAATCAAGGACCTTACCCCCCAAAAAAAGAACTTCAGACCAATCTTGCTTTTGAATATCACTGAAAAATACTCAATGAAATTCTTGCAAACTGAATCTAAGAACACATCAAAACCATCATTCACCATGATCAAGTATGTTTTATCTTTGCGATGAAAAGTTGGTTCAATATAATAAAATTCATTAACGTGTTCCAAATATAAACAAACTCAAAGAAAAAATTACATTAGCATCTCCTTAGATGTAGAAAAAACATTTGACAAAATACAACACCCCTAGGCCGGGCGTGGTGGCACATGCCTTTAATCCCAGCACTTGGGAGGCAGAGGCAGGTGGATTTCTGAGTTTGAGGCCAGCCTGGTCTACAAAGTGAGTTCAGGAGAGCCAAGGCTATACAGAGAAACCCTGTCTCGAAAAACAAAAACAAAACAAAACAAAACAAAACAAAACAAACAAAACAAACAAACATAAAACACCCCTTCATGTTGAAAGTTTTGGAGAGATCAGGACTTCAAGGTCTATACCTGAAATTGCTTTTTGCAATTTACTGTAAACCAACAGCCAATATCAATATAAATAGAGACATACTTGAAGCAATCCCACTAAAATCCGAGACAAGACAAGGAGGCCCACTCTTCCCATTTCTGCTCAGTATAGTATTTGAAGTTCTAGCTAGAACATAAGACAACAAAGATGTAGGAGATACAAATTGGCCAAGAAGAAATAAAGGTAACAGTATTTGCAGATGGTATGATAATATACATAATCTTCTACAAAAATTCTATAAGAGAACATCTCTAGCTGATAAACAAATTCAGCAAAGTGGCCGGACATAAAATTAATTCAAGTAAATCAGTAGCCTTCCTTTATACAAATGATAAACAGGTTGAGAAAGAAATTAGGGAAATAATTCCCTATATAATAGCCACTAATAACATAAAATATCTTGGAGTAACTCCAACCAAACAAGTGAAATATCTGTATGACAATAACTTCAAGTCTTCCAAGAAAGAAATCAGAAAATAGAGAGATCTTCCATGCTCATGGATTGGGAGAATTAACATAGTAAAAATGGCCATCCTACCAAAGGCAATCTACAGATCCAGTGCAATCCTCATCAAAATCCAAACACAATTCTTCAAAGATATGCAAAGAGCAATTCTCTAATTCATAAAGAAATGTAAAAAACCCAGAATAGCAAAAACAATTGTTACCAATAAAAGAACAGCTGGCAGAATCACCATCCCTGACCTCAAGCTATACTACAGAGCAATTGTGATAAAAAATAAATTAAAACTGCATAGTATTGGTATAGAGACAGGCACATTGGTCAATGGAATAGAATTGAAGACCCAGAAATAAAAGCACATACATATGGACCCTTGATCTTTGAAAAAGAAGCCAAAAATATACACTGAATAAAGAAAGTATCTTCAATAAATGATGCTGGTTTAACTGACTGTCTTTATGTAGAAAAATGAAAATAAATACATATTTGTCACCTGTCATAAAGCTCAAGTCCAAGTGGATTAAGGACCTCAATATGAAACCAGATACACAGAGTCTAATAGAAGGGAAAGTGGGAAAGATCATTGAACTCATAGGCACAGGGAGAAATTTTCTAAACAGAACTCTAATGGCCCACACTCCAAGACCAAGAATTAATAAGTGGGTCCTTATGAAACTGAAATGCTTCTTTAAGGCAAAAGACACAGTCATTAGGACAAATAGGCAGCCTACAAATTGGAAAAAAATCTTGACCAACCTCACATCTGATAGAGGGTTAATATCTAAAATATGTAAAGAACTCAAGAAGTTAACCATGAAATAATCAAACAACCCAATCAAAAAATGGGGCATGAACTAAACAGAATTCACAATAAAGGAATCTAGAATGGCTGAGAAGCACCTAAAGAAATGTGCAAAGTTCTTAGTGATGAGAGAAATGCAAATCAAAATGATCCAGATATTCTACCTTCCACCAATCACAATGGCTAAGATCAAAACTTTAGGTGACAGCACACGTTGGGGAGGATGTGGAGAACCAGGAAAACTCCTCCATTTCTGGAAGGATTGCAAATAGGTACAATTACTCTAGAAATCAATCTGGAAGTTCCTCAGATAATTGGATTTAGATATACCTGAAATCTCAGCGATACCACTCTTAAGAATATGCCCAAAAGATGCCTGACCATGCCAAAGGGGCATGTGATCCACTATGTTCATAGTGGCCTTGTTTATGATAGCCAGAGCTGGAAACAACCCAGATATCCCATTACAGAAGAACTGATACAAAAATTGTGTTGGGCATTGGGCTATGCACAGACAGCCTGCTTTCCAGTTGAGGCTAGATGTTGAATCCCGGGACCTGGTGGTGATAATTCACTTACATGGGACTAAACGGGTTCTCTCATTTCTCCTGGAACCCTGGCTCCTGTAGAAGTTACTGTCCCCACAACCCTCATAGGAGAAGCATGGCTAGTAGTCACATAGACCGTGTTCCAAGCTTCTGACCTTCAGGCTAAACTCCTCCCCAATTACCTAGCAACAGAAACAAACAAACAAACAAACAAACAAAAAACAAACAAAAAAAAAACACCATAAGAAGGGCTGCTTGATTCCTCCTCACTCTCTTGCTCTTACTCCTCTTACTCCCCTTACTTTCCTCTCTCGTCTCACTCTCTTCTCTCCCTCTTATTCTCGAGTCTTTTTCTTCTTCTTCTTCTTCTTCTTCTTCTTCTTCTTCTTCTTCTTCTTCTTCTTCTTCTTCTTCTTCTTCCTCCGCCTCCTCCTCCTCCTCCTCCTCCTCCTCTTCCTCCTCCTCCTCCTCCTTCTTCTTCTTCTTCTTCTTCTTCTTCTTCTTCTTCTTCTTCTTCTTCTTCTTCTTCTTCTTCTTCTTCTTCTTCTTCTTCTTCCTCTCTCTCTCTCTCTCTCTCTCTCTCTCTCTCTCTCTCTCTCTCTTCCTCTCCACCTTCTCTCCTTTCACCCTACCTTTCTATAATAAAGCTCTAAAACCACTGTCTCTGTTCATCAAGGCCCACTATGCAGACTCTCGCCTGTGTGGGAACCTCTCTCCATAAGCTCCTCTCTCTCCCGTAACCCCGGGGCTACAGGGTGTTGTTCCAGGGCCCCCAATTGGGGGCTGCCCCTTGTCTACCCCTCTTCGAGTGGGGTCAGTGGCTTAGATGCCCACCCAGGGCCGAGTAGAAAGAGTCTGGTAGCCCTCCTGCTTCTGCCTGCCCAGAGCATAGGAACTCTGGCCAGGTGAGAGCTATCCTCCCTTCCCCAGTTCCCCAGCCCCCTTTTAGTTTCCACAAAATTGTGGTTCCTTTACACAATGAACTCTGCTATTAAGAATGAGGACATCCTGAGTTTTTCAGGCAAGTGGGTAAAACTAGAAAATATCATCCTGAGTGAGGTAACTCAGACCCAAAAGGACATGCATGGTCTATAGTCACTAATAAGTGGATATTAGTGAAAAAAAAGTAAAAAATACCCAAGTTACAGTCCACAGAACTCAAAAAGGTTAACAAGGTGAAGGGCCCATATGAGGATACCTTCTTCCTACTTGGGAGGGAGGAGAAAGCAATCACAATGGGTGGCAGAGGAAGTAAGGGACGTGAGTGGAAAAGGGAAAGGGTGGGAAGAGGGGAACCTGATCAAGTAGTGTGTGGAAGAAAATAACTGAAGCCCTGAGGGCCACCTAAAAGAATGGAAAGAGGCAACCTGTGGAGGCAGGAGGTAGAGGGACCCTCTAGAATATACCAGAGACCTGGGATGTGAAAGACTCTAAGGACTCAAAGGGAGGGACCTTAGATGAAATGACCTACAGTGGGGAGAGGGAACTTGTAGAGCCCACCTTCAGCAGAATAATAGGCCATCAAGTGAGGGATAGGGTTGCTATCCCACAGTCAAAACTCTGACCCAGAATTGTTCCTGTCTGAAAGAATGGCAATGATGGAAACTGAGAGCAGCCTGAGAAAAAGGAGGTCAAGAGTCAGGCCCAAAGTGGGGAGGCCACAAGGCCTGCCACTATTTTGAGGCTATAGATTGCTCACAAAAAGGAACCTATCATACTTCCCTCCATAAGGCCCAACAAGCAGCTGAAAGAGTCAGATGCAGATATTAAGATCTAGCTAATGGACAAAAGCTACTTACCCCTGTGGTTGGATTAGGAAAAGCTAGAAGAAGCTGAGGAGGAGGGTAACCCCCCTGTCGGAGGACCAGCAGTCTCAATTAATCTGGACCCTTGGAATTTCTCAAAAACTGGACCACCGATAATGCAGCATACACCAGCTGATATGAGGCCCCCAACACATATACATCTGAGAACTGCCAGGTCTTGGATTAGTCAGAGAAGATGCACCTAACCCTCAAGAGATTGGGGGGGTCCCAGGGAGATTAAAGGTCTGGTGGGGTGAGGAGTGAGGGGGTGGGTACATCCTAGTGGATATAGGGTCTTTGGAGAATGTATAGGATGGTGACCAAGAAAAAAATTAATTGTATAAAAATAATTATTATTCATAATCAAACAAACTTTTATTACATAACATGTTCAATATATTAAAGTGATAATAGATATAATTTTCTGAAATAATAGATATTAATTTATTTACTGAATTAAAACAATGTAGGATGAAAACGGGGCTAGACTAGAAGGTTGTGAGTTTTTAAAAGCCAGGAGAATGGTACTTATTCTGAAATAACATTCAGTCTTTCTGCAATCAAGATTTTTTAGTCATCCAAATAAACAGTGTGACCTTCAGTGTAATACAATTACTTTCAGACAATGCATACTGCATTTTAATCTGTAAAATATTGTAATCTTAACTCAGTTTTTTTCTTTAGATCAAGAAAAACATTGCCCATTCACATTTTAAAGGAACAAAATCATTTACATTGTTATTATTCCCTAGTAGGGCATCATTTATATAAACATTAGATCTTCTGAAACTAAACATCATATTCCTTCACTTATATTACAAATATCCAGTCATTTTAGTTTTGTTATATTGAAAGCGAAGTCCTCAGAATGACTTTGTCTCTGATTTCATTTATTGCCTTGAAAAATGTGTTCTTCACCATTTAGATCATCTGTTCAGGCTTTTGATGCTGTTTATTTTTGTGATAGCATTGGGGCTTCTTTCTCTTAGTGATGACTTGTACTTTCTACCCTAATAATATCTGAAAACTCTTTATGAGACTGAGAGACAGAGAAGAGACTTTAGTTTGTTCTAGCCCATAATCTTGAAATTATAACTCTCTACATCTTCCAGTGCATTTGAACAAGTTTATTCAGTTTGATTATCTTCCTGTTACACTTGCTTGTTGAGAGGGAGATCTCACTGTTTAAGAAGTATGTATCTACACGACTTTTGTTTCGTTTATGTTTTGAGAGTTGAGATTCAGAATGTCCAATGTAATCACCATGTTTCTTTTCTTCTTATTGGGGATAGACACTAATCATGGAAGTGTTGAAAACTCCAATGGATAGATTAAATAATGATCTACTTCTATAATAATCACAATGATATTTGTCATTTTTCTATAAAGAATGTCCTTTTTATTAGTTTGATACACAATCTACTTTTTTGTTTGTGTGATTGTTTGTTTGTTTTTCTGAGGTAAGGAGGTTGCTATAATATATAGGACAAAGGCTACAGTTATCATTTATTCATGCTGCCATTTATTTATACCTGTAGCAACACTATTTGAGTACTGAGGTCAGAGGTGTAATCTCTCTAGCTCCTCATCACAATAATGTTATTGGGTGTTGTTGTAATAATAACAAGATTTGCTAATATTTTGACAGATATGTCTCTTTTAAAAAAATGATATTTAGTGACAAGTAATGAGTTATGTCCAAACTCTAAACCAACTTGTTTTTCAAACATGCTGTTTCAAACTTTGAGCTATTATTTTTCTTTTTTGTTTATTAGTTCTTCATGAATTTTAAATCATGTTCTCAAATCTCTTTCACCCTCCACCCCTCTCTCAACTGCCATCTGTCCTTGTAACCTCCTCTCCAGCAGAGTAAAAATTCTGGTGGAAGCTGTAATGTATCAAAGTGTGTGCCACATTATATCCATTTGTCCACACTTCTTTGCTTGCAAATGCTCATTGCAATGATTACTTGGTCTGGTGCAAGGCCTCTTGTTTCTGCTGCTCCTTAAGGAAACATATTTCTGGATCAGTGAAATTTCAATAACAGGTAGCACTGAGTTTCTTTGTTTGCTTCAGTTTTATTAAACTCTAGAAAGTCTTTAATTTCTTTCTTTATTTCATCCTTGACTATGGAATCATTGAGTAGAGTGTTGTTCAGTTTCCATGAGAATGTTCGCTTTCTATTATTTATGTTGTTATTGAAGATCAGCCTTAGTCCATGGTGGTCAGATAGGATGCATGGGATAATTTCAATATTTTTGTATCTGTGACCAATTATATGGTCAATTTTGGAAGAGGTACCATGTGGCACTGAGAAGAAAGTATATCCTTTTGCTTTAGGATGAAATGTTCTGTAGATATCTGTTAAATCCATTTGTCTCATGACTTTTGTTAGTGTTCCTGTGTCTCTGTTTAGTTTCTGTTTCCAGGATCTGTCCATTGGTGAGAGTGGGGAGTTGAAGTCTCCCACTATTATTGTGTGGGGTTTAATGTGTGCTTTGAGCTTTACTACAGTTTCTTTAATGAATGTGGCTGCCCTTGTATTCGGAGCATAGATATTCAGAATTGAAAGTTCATCTTGGTTGATGTTACCTTTGATGAGTATGAAGTGCCCCTCCTTGTCTTTTTTTATAACTTAGGGTTGAAAGTCAATTTTATTCGATATTAGAATGGCTTCTCCAGCTTTTTTCTTTGGACCATTTTCTTGGAAGACTGTTTTCCAGCCTTTCACCCTAAGGTAGTATCTGTCTTTTTCCCTAAGGTGTGTTTCCTGTAAACAGCAAAATGTTGGGTTCTGTTTGTGTAGCCAGTCTATTAGTCTATGTCTTTTTATTGGGGAATTGAGATCCTTGATATTAATAGAGATTAAAGAAAAGTAGTTGTTGCTTCCTGTTATTTTTGCTGTTAAGGTTGGGATTCTGTTCCTGTGGCTGTCTTCTTTTAGGATTGTTGAAGGATTACTTTTTAGTTTTTTCTAGGGTGTAGTTCTGTCCTTGTTTTGGTGGTTTCCCTTTTTTATCCTTTGAAGGGCTGGATTCATGGAAAGATATTGTGTGAATTTGGTTTTATCATGGAATACTTTGATTTCTCCATCTATGTTAATTGAGAGTTTTGCTGGATATAGTAACCTGGGTTGGCATTTGTGTTCTTTTAGGGTCTACATAACATCTGTCCAGGATCTTCTGGTTTTTATAGTCTCAGGTGAGAAGTCTGGTGTAATTCTGATAGGCCTGCCTTTATATGTTACTTGATCTTTTTCCCTTACTGCTTTTAATATTCTATCTTTATTTAATACATTTGTTGTTTTGATAATTATGTGTCGGGAGGAATTTCTTTTCTGGTCCAGTGTATTTGGTGTTCTGTAGGCTTCTTGTATGTTCATGGGCATCTCTTTCGTTAGGTTTGGGAAGTTTTCTTCTATTATTTTGTTGAAAATATTTGCTGGCCCTTTAAGTTGAAAATCTTCTTTTTTATCTACTCCTATTATCCGTAGGTTTGGTCTTCTCATTGTGTCCTGGATTTCCTGGGTGTTTTGAGTTAGGTTCTTTATGCATTTTGCATTGTCTTTGAATGTTGTGCCCATGTTCTCTATGGAATCTTCTGCACCTGAGATTCTCTCTTCCATCTCTTTTATTTTGTTGCTGATGCTCACATCTATGGTTCCTGATTTCTTTCCTAGTGTTTCTATCTTCAAAGTTGTCTCACTTTGGGTTTTCTTTATTATTTCTATTTCCGTTTTTAGGTCCTGGATGGTTTTGCTCAATTCCATTACCTGTTTGGGTGTGTTTTCTTGTAGTTCTTTAAAGAATTTTAGTGTTTTCTCTTTAAGGACTTTTACCTCCTTAGCATTGTTCTCCTGTATTTCTTTAAGTGAGTCATTCATGTCCTTCTTCATGTCCTTCTTCATGTCTTCTACCAGCACCATGATATATGATTTTAATTCCAAGTCTTGTTTTTCGGGTGTGTTGGGGTATCCAGGACTGGCTGAAGTGGGAGTGTTGGGTTCTGAAGAAGGTGAGTGGTCTTGGTTTCTGTTATTAAGGTTCTTATGTCTGCCTTTCGCCATCTGGTAATCTCTGGAGTTGGTTATTATAGTTGTCTATGGTTGGATCTTGTTTCTTCTGTGATTCTGTTGGCCTCTGTTGGCAGACCTGGGTGCCCAGCTCTCTCCTGAATCTCAGTGGTCAGAGTAGTCTCAGCAGGTGAGCTCTCCTGCACAGAATGGTCTCTATGGGAGCCTTTGTAGTTCGTGAGCTGACCTGAACAGACTGGTCTCTGAGCAACCTGGGACCTAATATGGCTCTCTCACAAGTTCCACCCGGGAAAGCCCTCCTGGGCTGAGAACTTTCCTCAGGCAAGGAGGGAGCCTGGATGTCTAGAGCCCAAAGCTGGGTGTGTCCCAAAAGGTGAACTGTTCAGCTGTTTGCTCACTCACCCTTTGCAGTCCCTGAGCTGACCTGCGCAGACTAGGTCTTAGCGACCTGGAATCCAAGATGGCTCTCTCACATGTTTGGGCAGGGAAAACCCTCCCAAGCTGAGAACTGTTCACCGGCAGGGAGGGTGCTGAGATGTCTGAAGCCCAGAGCTGGGTATGTCCCGAAAGGTGCCCTGCTAAGCCGTTTGCTCACTTGCCCTTTGCAGTCTGTGAGCTGACCTGCTCAGACTGGGTCTGCACGACCCTTTGTGGTCTGTGAGCTGACCTGTGTAGACTGGTCTCTGTGCCACCTAGGACCCAATATGGCTCTCTCACAAGTTCTTTTAGAGAAGACCCTCCCAGGGAAAGAACTGTCCTCTGGTGGGGAGGGTATCTAGAGCTCAGAGCTGGTTGTGTCCCAACAGGTGCCCTGTTCAGCCCTTTGCTCACTCACCAAGATCGCCCAGAGAGTCCTGCCTGAAACCTGGATGGGTGCTCAGGCCTCGGGGCCCTGAGCCTGGTGCTGGAGCAGTGTGGGCCAGAAGGGAAAGGGTCCGCTGCCCCCCTGTCTGTCTCCAGGCTGCAGACTCAGGTCCCACACGATTGGACTGGAACAGATGTGTGTTCCTCTCACCAGTGGTCCCGAGATCGCTAGGAGAGTTCTGCCGGAAACCTGGTGGGGTTCACAGCCCCAGGGCCTTGCGCCCTGCCTGAAAATTTCGTTAGGTGCTTCTCAGCCATTTGAGATTCCTCAGTTGTGAAATATCATTTTAGTTCTATACCCCATTTTTTGATTAGGTTGTTTGAATTTTTGGTGGTTAGCTTCTTGAATTCTTTATATATTTTGGATATTAGCTTTCTATCAAATATGGGGTAAGTGAAGATTTTTTCCCAATCTGTAGGTTGCTGATTTGTCTTATTGACTGTGTTCTTTGACATAAAAAAGTTTCCAGGTTCATCTTGTGGTTCCTTAGAAAATTGGAAATAGATCTACCTGAAGACCCAACTAAACGACTCTTAGGAATATACCCAAAAGCAGTTCCACAATGGCAGGGGGGAACATGTTCCACTATGTACATAGCAGCCTTATTTTTAACAGCCAAAAACTAGAAACATCCCATATGTCCCACAACAGAAGAATAGATACAGAAAATGTGGTTCATTTACACAATGGAAAACTACTCAACTATTAAGAATGAGGACATCCTGAGTTTTGCAGGCAAATGGATGGAACTAGAAAATATCCAGAGTGATGTAACTCAGACCCAAAAGGACACACATTCATGTCAACTTTGTTTTTCTTCTTATTTAATTTATTGTATGGGATGGCAGAAAAAGAAGATGGGCTGTGTGGGTAACATGATGCATGCTAAGACCAGAGAACAAGTATGTGAGATTTAGTTTTCTCCTTCTATTAAGATTTATACCACAATTCCACATTTTTACATCTCTACATATTCCAGAACATCTGACCCAAGAGCTTTCACCCTATTCTCCTGATTCTACTTCCTATCTTGCTATAGGACTTTTGGGATTGCATGTAAAAGCCACCACTTCTGAGTTTTTATATGGATTCCAGGAATAAAACTTATGTTGTCAGTGTGGGGTGTTAAGTACTTTCATTGCTGAAAAATCTTGCTGTCCCACATTTGCATTTAATGTATGAAACATATCCTTTTAGTTAGCTTTGTTTTATTTAATTTGAGGTTATAAAACAAAATACAATTGAGAATTTATAAATGATACCAAGTTTTACCTACGAAGTCTATAATGCAAGCATCCCTATACAAAAGTAGCAGCAGACACAGCATCGAGACAGTGACTATCTCATTTTCATACATAAAATTTGTCACTTTATTTTGGTGAAGAGGGCATAATAAATGTGAGGAAACATCACCACTTAAGAACACTAATTTCAGTCCTAAGATATCTTCATTTATTGGCTTAATTGTTCCCCACAAATGCTAATATCCTATTTTCATTTTATTAGTACTACTAACTTAGGAGTACAGTTTTAGACAGGTAACTTCTTAAGGAACAAATATTTAGGTCACATTAGGTTGCATTACTTCCGTTTCTCTTGTACTATTGAAATCCAAGCAATGATCATGCATACTGTGTACAGCTCAATATCAATTTATAAAGTTATTTTTTTAAATCAGAGAAAAGAATCATTCCAATAAAATATATTTAAACTACCTTTTTTCATTTATGTTTTGAGTTATTTTTATTTGTGCTTTTATTTCTTCAAGTATTTGACTTATTTCATAGTTTCCCTTCATTTCAATCTAACAGAAATACTTTAGTAGCTATAGTAGTTTAGTCTTGATAAAGGGTTTCCTAGTGTAGGGCTTTATTTCATGCAGTTCATTGGTTATGTAATTATTTATTTTCTTACCAGAGGTTTGAATACTATCTGGAGTTTTGTGATATGTTTATTTTTCTTTCCCTTTCTCACAACAAATAATCTCAATTGACCTAGTTTCAAATTGAGTTATTATTTATTGTCCCTGTTCAAATATGCTATTTTCCCCTGCTAGTTCATTTTTCATGTCTATTATTGTAGTGATAAACTCCAGAACTTGTACTTGGTTCTTTTGGTTTATAATTTATACCTCCATTGATATTCTCTTTGATGAAACATGGTTTTCAGACTTTAAGATTTTAGAGACTGTATTTCATCTCTTTGAACATTTAGAATAGGTGAATTAAATCTTTTTGGCTTGATCCAAACTGCATTTCATTCTTAGAGATACTGTATCAATTTCATTTTTCATATATAGAAGCCATGCTACATTACTTGAACTCTTGTCTCATAATTTTCTTTGTAAACTGGATTATTTTTGTTTGCTTGTTTTTGTTTGCTTGTTTGTTTGAGTCAGGATTTTCTGTATAACCTTGACAGTCCTAAGACTCACTCTGCAGATCAGACCATCTTAAAACTCAGAAATTTGCCTGTCTCTGCCTTCTAATGCTGGTATGAATAGTATGTTCCACCACTGCCAAGCTAGATACTCATTTTTATGACTTTTTAAAAAAATTTTAATACTTCATTTTAATGCTTCATTAAATATTTTTAATTTTTGATACTTCATTTTTAATACTTAATTTTCACTGTTACAGAAACATAGCATTTTACTCAGGATTTTTATGAATTTATTATTTTACAATATCATGCATGAAAATAGTGAATTCCTATTCCGCCCCTATCCCACAGTCACTTATCTCCCTCATACACCTGTCATCACCACTCTACCCTACAAGTTTACTTATCACAAAACTTTATTACTTTATCACAACACTTTTATTCATTTTACTTATTGGCATTACAAAACAAATTTTATAAACTCTATTCTTTAAAACTTGAATGGTCGCACATGCTATTGCTACTTGGGATTATGTACAGTTATCTACAGGTTCAATTTTATTGTTAATTTGACACACTAGAGTTAGTCACAAAGAAGGACTCTCAAAGAATTTTCTTTGTTAGATTTGGTATGTAATCTTTTCTGTGAAAAAGGGTCTTGACTTTTGATTTATGTAGGAGCTAATGAACATATAAGGGGGGCAGTACACTAGATAAATGGAGCTAGCCTGTATAAGAACACTAGGTGAGAGATAAACAAAGAAAATGCCAGTTAGTAATATTCCACCATGTTCCTTGCCTCCAGATTCCTGACTGGAGTTCCTACCTTGATTGCTCCACTTCACCCATATATTATGTGTGTATGCTGAAGCAAACCATTTCCTCTAAGTTACATTTAATTCAGAACATTTTATCACAGCAAAATAAAAGTAACTAAACAAAAATTGTTAATCATAAGCTTATTTAATTAAAAGGGATGACTGTCACACAGTTAACATCCATTTATAGATGTTAAGATGTAAAATTGACATATGTACATGTCACATTTCATTTGCTGAATCTGGTTTATTTTATATAACAGTATTCTTCAGGTTAAACCATACTGTTACCAGTGGTCAGAGTTCAACATCATTTGGAGACAGAACATCTGAAGAATGCACCATTCTATTTAAATGCAATTTTCAAGTATACATCTTAATTATGGACACTCAGGTTTTGATTATTATAATTTTTTTTTCTAAAAAATAGCAGATTTTAAAAATAATATTTATTTTCTCATTAGAAGGTGACACTTGATACCATAGCATAATGTAATTAAACAGTAACATTAACACTAAGCTGGATTTTTTTTTGCTCCCAGCCCCACTTTTTTTTATTATACTTAAAAAAAAAAAAAAGGGAAAGATATAATTTTTATTTCAGACTTTCCATTACAGATTTCTTTCTTTGTTTTATTGGTATTATTGCATTTTGCATCATTTCTCTTCTATCTTAATGACATTGAATTGAATGCTGAAAAAGTATGTTTTAAAACCCTCTATATTAGTCAGCAAATATCTGTTTCCCATTTTGGAGACAGTTACATTGCACAAACAGATTTAATTATTTTCTCTCTCCATGCTAAAGATACTGTTTAACAACTTTCTGTCACCTATGTTTGATATTGAAAATTTAGCTATAAATCATATTTAAGGTAATCATATTTTTTGCTACTGTGTTTAAGACCAATTTCAATGCTATGATCTTTCTGTAGTTCTACTTTGCTATCTAATATATTTTAAAACTTAAAATTTAATGTCTTCATAAGTGGATATTAACACTATGTAATATACAAGATGTACAAATAATACCATATATATATATATATATATATATATATATATATATATATATATGCTTATGATTAATATTATTTAATCATTTTCCATTTTTTAGATGTTCTTTTTTATTACTATATATTTCCTTCATTTACATTTTAAATTAAATCTAGAAACTCCACTGATGAGGAGCACAAGTCTCTTCGGGTTGACTCCAGCACCAGGTCTCCTAGGGCGTGGAGTCAGCAGACACCCCCACAGTCTCCAGAGGACTCTCCATGCGACCTTATGAACACTGATGTGGAACATCTGTTCCAATCCAACTGTGACAAGCCTGTGACAGCAGAAACAGGGACACCAGAGCCCTTCCTGACCAGAGGCTCCGGTTCTTTTTGATCAGTACTGGTTTACCTTAGTTTCGAACAGACCAGACAGCTCCATGGTCCTCAAAGTAGACACCACTTCCAGGCACTATAACATACCCAGGATCTTAGGACAACAGGATCCCAGGATAACAGGAGCTGAGTCACACCAATAATTCAGGGTCTCAAAGGAGCTTGGCTGCTAAGAACTCTGATACAACCAGAATCTCAGGTTCACAGGAGCCTACAATCAAAGGATCACAGAGAAAGCAGGACTCTGAGGAGTCCTGAATCAACTGGTATATAGGAAAGACAGGCTCCAATCAGATATATTGAGGGCAGCTAGCACTTGAGATAATCAGATGGCAGGAAGCAAGCTTAAGAAGAGAAGGAACAGAAACCAAGGTTACATGGCATCATCAGAACCACACTCTCCCACCATAGCAGGACCTAGATATGCCATCACACCAGAAAAGCAAGACATGAATCTAAAGTCATTTCTCATGATGATGATGGAGGACTTTAAGAAGGAAATACAGAAAAACAAAGGTAAATAGCTAGAAGCCTTTAAAGAGGAAACACAAAAAATCCCTTAGAGAGTTACAGGAAAACAATATCAAACAGGTGATGGAATTGAAAAAAACCATCCAGGATCTAAAAATGGAAGTAGAAACAATAAAAAGAAGAAGAAGAAGAAGAAGAAGAAGAAGAAGAAGAAGAAGAAGAAGAAGAAGAAGAAGAAGAAGAAGAAGAAGAAGACCCAAAGGGATACAACTCAGGAGATAGAAACCCTAGGAAAGAAATCAGGAACCATAGATGCAAGCATCAGCAACAGAATACAAGAGATGGAAGTGAGAATCTCAGGTGCAGAAGATTCCATAGAAAACATGGACACAACAATCAAAGAAAGTGCAAAATGCAAAAGATCCTAACTCAAAACATCCAGGAAATCCAGAACACAATGAGAAGACCAAACCTATGGATAATAGGAGTAGATGAGAAAGAAGATTTTGAACTTAAAGGCCCAGCAAATATCTTCAACAAAATTATAGAAGAAAAATTCCCATACCTAATAAAGAGATGCCCATGAACATACAAGACGCCTACAGAACTCCAAATAGACTGGACAAGCAAAGAAACTCCTCCCAACACATATTAATCAGAACAAAAAATGCACTAAAGACAGAATATTAAATGTAGTAAGGCAAAAAGGTCAAGTAACATAAAGGCAGGCCTATTAGAATTACTACAGACTTCTCACCAGAGACTATGAAAGCCAGAAGATCCTGGACAGATGTTATACCGACACTAAGCGAACACAAATGCCAGCCCAGGCTACCATATTCAGCAAAACACTCAATTACCAAAGATGGAGAAACCAAAATATTCCATGACAAAATCAAATTCACACAAGAGTTTTCCACTAATCCAGCCCTTCAAGGAAAATAATGGGAAAGCACAAATACAAGAATGGAATCTATGCCCTAGAAAAAAGCAAGAAAGTAATCCTTCAACAAACCTAAAAGAAGACAGCCACAAGAACATAATCCCAACTCTAACAACAAAAATAACAGGAAGCAACAATTACTTCTCCTTAATAGCTCTTATTATCAATGGACACAATTCTCCAATAAAAAAAACATAGACTAATAGACTGGCTACACAAACAGGACCCACCATTTTTCTGTTTACAGGAAATCCATCTCAGGGAAAAAGACAGATACAACATCAGAGTAAAAAATTGGAAAACTATAATCCAAGCAAATGATCTGAAGAAGCAAGCTGGAATAACCATTCTAATAACAAATAAAATCGACTTCCTACCCCAAATTATCGGAAAGACAAGGAGGGGCCCTTCATACACATCAAAGGTAAAATCTTCAAAGATGAACCGTAAATTGTGAGTATCTATGCTCCAAATACAACGGCAGCCACATTCATTAAAGAAACTTTAGTAGAGCTCAAAGCACGCATGGCACATCTCACAATAATACTGGGAGACTTCAATACCCCACTCTCATCAATGGACATATCCTGGAAAATAAACTAAACTGAGACACATGGATACTAACAGAAGTCATGAAACAAGTGGATGTAACAGATATCTACAGAACCTTTTATCCTAAAACAAAGGATATACTTTCTTCCCATCACCTCATGGTATCTTCTCCAAAATTAAACATATACTTGGTCACAAAACAGGCCTCAACAGATAAAAAGATATTGAAATTGTCATATGCATCCTATCAGATCACTACGGCCTAAGGCTTATCTTCAGTAACAACATAAATAATAGAAAGCCAACATTCTCATGGAAGCTGAACAACTCTCTCCTCAATGACAACTTGGTCAAGGAAAAAATAAAGAAAGAAATTAAAGACTTTTTGGAGTTTAATACAAATGAAGCCACATCATAACCAAACTTATGGGACACAATGAAAGCAGTCCTAAGAGGAAAACTCATAGCTTTGAGTACCTCCAAAAAGAAGCTAGAGAGAGCATACACTAGCAGCTTGACAGCACACATAAAAGCTCTAGAACTAAAGGAAGTAAATTTACCCAAGAGGAGTAGACAGCAGAAAATAATCAAACTCAGAGCTGAAACCAACCAAGTGGAAACAAAAAGAACTATTCAAAGAATCAACCAAACCAGGTGCCGCAGGCCCTCTCAAGCCCCTTGCCTGTGTGTGTCGAGTTCTCTGAAAATGGATGGATCTGGAGGGTATAATCCTGAGTGAGGTAACACAATCACAAAAGAACTCACATCATATGCACTCATTGATAAGTAAATATTATCCAGAAAATGAGAATACCCAAGATACAATTTGCAAAACACATGAAACTCAAGAAGAAAGAAGACCAAAGTGTGTACACTTTGCCCCTACTCGGAATTGGGAACAAAACTTCTCTGGAAGGAGTTACAGAGACAAAATTTAGAGCTGAGATAAAAGGATGGACCATATAGGGACCCCCCCCCCCACTGCAGATCCATCCCATAATCAGCCACCAAACACAGACATTATTGCATATGCTAGCAAGATTTTGCTGAAAGGACCCTGATGTAGCTGTCTCTTGCGAGCTTATGCCAGTGCCTGGCAAACACAGAAGTGGATGGGAATATTGTTCCCCATTCTATGGAGGAATGAAGTATCTATACTTTGGTCTTCCTTCTTGATTTTCATTGTATTTTGCAAAGTTTATCTTGGGTTTTCTAAGTTTCTGTGGTAATATCCACTTATTTGTGATTACATATCATGTGACTTCTTTTATGATTGGATTACTCACTCATGATGATATCCCCCAGATACATCCATTAGCCTAAGAATTTCATAAATTTATTGTATTTTCTGTATCCATTCCTCTGTTGAGGGACATCTGGGTTCTTTCCAGCTTCTGGGTATTATATATAACACTGCTATGAACATAGTGGAACATGTGTCCTTATTACAAGTTGGAACATCCTCTGGGTATATGCCCAGGATAAGTATTGCTGGATACTCTAGTAGTACTGAAAGGACCCCCGTAGGGAGACCTCCACTCAAGTCATGGGATATTGGCGAATCCCCCAAGAACTCACAGAAGACCAGGCTTGATGCAAATTACATGAGGCTTTATTTGGGGAAAACCAGAGCTCTGGGGATGACTCATATCCCGGAAGTGGATAGAGGAGTCGACCCTGAGGGAAAAGGTGGACCCGGTTTTTATGGTTCCTCGAGGGGGAGAGAAGGAGGAGGAGGGAGGAAGGGATTTTTCTGATCTGACAATATCCATTCTTTCTACAGAAGAAATGGGTACACGGAAGATTTTCATGCTCGGGTGCACAGGTGCAAAGTGAAATCTACCACAAACACTTGGCAGTGAGCTGTATCTCAATCCATCAATCAAACCTCAAACACTTGGCAGTGAGCTATATCAGTTGGCAAATACATGCATTCAAAGAACAGTAGGGGCAAGCACACAGATTCAAAAAATGTTCAGGCTATTATGTTTAGCTATGTAAAGGCTTTCTACTAATAATGAAATCTCTTTCCCAGTTTCAGGGTCTTTGAGACCTGTTACATTTTCTCAGGATCTTTCAGTACTATGTCCAATTCTCTGAGGAACCACCAGACTGAGTGGATGTATCACCTTGCAATCCCACCAACAATGGAAGAATGTTCCTCTTTCACCACATCATTTCCAACATCTGCTCTCACCTGAATTTTTGACCTTAACCATTCTGACTAGTGTGAGGTGGAATCACAGGGTTTTTTGATTTTCATTTCCCTGATGATTAAGGATGTTGAACGTTTTATTAGGTGCTTCTCTGCCCTTCACTATTCCTCAGTTGAGAATTCTTTGTTTAGCTCTGTACCCCATTTTTTAGTGGAATTATTTGATTTTCTAGAGTCTAGCTTCTTGTGTTCTTTGTATATATTGGATGTTAGTCCCTATCAGATTTAGGATTGGTAAAGATACTTTCCCAATGTGCTGGTGGTCTTTTTGTCTTACTGACTGTGTCTTTTGCCTTACAGAAGCTTTACAATTTTATGAGGTCCCACTTGTGGATTCTCAATCTTACATCACAAGCCATTGCTATTCTGTTTAGGAATTTTTCCCCTGTGCCGATATCTTCAAGAATTTCACCTACTTTCTCCTCTGTAAGTTTTATTGTCTCTAGTTTTATGTGGAGTTCCTCCATACACTTAGACTTGAGCTTTGTACAAGGAGATAACAATGGAACAATTTGCATTATTCTATATGATAACCACCATTTGAGACAGCACCATTTGTAGAAAATGCTGTCTTTTCTCCCCTGGATGGTTTTAGCTCCTTTGTCAAAGATCAAGTGACCAAGCCTGCTCAGTCAGTCAACATGTTTCTCCAGTGCAGCAGAGAGGATTAAAAAGAAAAAAGACAGTTAGGCAACATTATATCGTGACCCCAGTCCATTCTGAGACTGAAGGCAAATTTTTATTTTTCAACCCACTTTTAAACCAGTTTAATTACATGCAAGTATTTTGGGCAAGCAGTACAATAAGGAACTACAAAGCAACATGACAGCTGTTAAAAAGGGCTTGTCATAGAGACTTGAGCCCACTTCCTCGTCCAAACCCAAAATCTTGCCTGAAGCTTAGTTCCACCCTAAGACTAAAATTCCTGCTTTATCTTACTTCTCTATTACAGCCTAAAGTTAGCTTTTTGCTGAAACTTACTTCCTTATTAAGCCCTGATGTCAGATTTCTGCCTGAGCTTACTTCCAAGGTCAGATTCCTGTCTCAAGCCCATTTCTTTGTCCTTGCCAGTGTCAGACTGCTGCCAAGCAGTACCCCAAAAGGCTTTCCACAGTTATTCCAGATGAATTTGCAAATTGCCATTTCTAACTCAGTGAAAAATTGAGTTGGAATTTTAATGGGGAATGTATTGAATCTGTAGATTGCTTTCAGCAAGATAGCCATTTTTACTATATTAATCTTGCCAATCCATGAACTTGGGAGATCTTTCCATGTTCTGAGATCTTCTTAGATTTCTTTCTTTAGAAACTTGAAGTTCTTATCAACAAGATCATTCCCTTCCTTAGTTAGAACACACCAAATTATTTTATATTATGTGTGGCTATTGTGAACATTCTTGTTTCCCATTTTTTTTTTTCCTCAGCCTGTTTATCCTTTGTGTAGAGAAAGGCCACTGATTTGTTAGAGTTCATTTTATTCCAGCTGCTGCACTGAAGCTGTTTATCAGGTTTAGTAGTTCTCTGGTGGAATTTTTCAGTTTACTTATACATACTATGATATCATCTGCAAATAGTGATAATTTAACTTCTTCCTTCCCAATTGTATCCCTTGATGTCCTTTTGTTGTCTATTTGCTCTGGCTAGGACTTCATGTATTATATTGAATAGGTAGGAAGAAAGTGGGCAGATTTGTCTAGTTTCTGATTTTGGTGGGATTGCTTAGAGTTTCTCTCCATATAGTTTGATGTTGGCTACTGGTTTGCTGTAGTTTTTTTTTTTTTTTTTTTTTTTTTTTTTTTTTTTTTTTTTTTTTTTTTTTTTTGTTTTTTTTTTTTTTTTTTTTTTTTTTTTTTTTTTTTTTTTTTTTTTTTTTTTTTTTTTTTTTTTTTTTTTTTTTTTTTTTTTTTTTTTTTTTTTTTTTTTTTTTTTTTTTTTTTTTTTTTTTTTTTTTTTTTTAATGTTTAGGTATGGGCCTTGAATTCATGATCTTTCCAAAAATTTTATCATGAATGTGTGTTGGATTTTGGCAAATGCTTTCTCAGCATCTAATGAGATGATCATGTGGTTTTTGCCTTTGAGTTTCTTTATATAGTGAATTAGGTTGATGGATTTCTGTATATTAACTCATACTTGCATCCCTGGGATGAAGCCTACTTGATCATGATGGATGTTCTTTTTTTTTTTTAAGATTTATTATTTTATTTATTATATGTAAGTACATTGTAGCTGTCTTCAGACACTCCAGAAGAAGGCGCCAGATCTCGTTAAGGATGGTTGTGAGCCACCATGTGGATGCTGGGATTTGAACTTATCACCTTCGGAAGAGCAGTCGGGTGCTCTTACCCACTGAGCCATCTAACCAGCCCCATGATGGATGTTCTTTTTGATGTGTTCTTGGATTCGGTTTGTGAATATTTTATTGAGTATTTCTTACATCGAAATTCATAAGGAAAATTGGTCTGAAGTTCTCTTTCATTTTTGGGTCTGTGTAGTTTAAGTATCAGAGTAATTGGAGCTTCATAGAATGAATTGGGTAAAGAACCTTCTGTTACTCTTAAATTGTTTGAGAAAAATTGGAATTAGTTCTTCTTTAAAGTTCTGATTGAACACTGCATTAAACCCATCTGGTCCTGAGCTTTTTTTGGTTTGGAGACTATTAATGACTACTTCTATATCTTTAGGGGATATGGGGCTGTTTAGATCGTTACTCTGATCCTGATTTAACTCTGGTACCTGGTTATCTGTCTAGAAAGTAGTCCATTTTATCCAGGTTTTCCAGATTTGTTGAGTATAGCTTTCTGTAGTAGGATCTGTTGATGCTTTGAATAACCTCAAGTTCTGTTTTTATGTCTCCCATTTTGTTTCTGATTTTCTTAATTATGATACTGTCCCTGTTCCCTCTATTAGTCTGGCTATGGGTTTATCTATCATGTTGATTTTCTCAAAGAACCAGCTCCTGGTTTTGTTGATTCTTTGAATAGATCTTTTTGTTGTACTTGGTTGATTTCAGCCTTGAGTTTGATTATTTTCTGCTGTCTACTCCTCTTGAGTGAATTTGCTTCCTTTTTTTCAAGAGCTTTTAGGTGTCCTGTCAAGATGCTACTGTGGGCTTTCTCTAGTTTCTTTTTGGCAGCACTCAGAACGATGAGTTTTCCTCTTAGGAATGCTTTCATTTTGTTCCGTAAGTTTGGGTATGTTGTTCTTTGTTTTCATTAAACTCTAAACACCCTTTAATTTCTTTCTTCATTTCTTCCTTGACCAAGTTATCATTAAGTAGAGTGTTGTTCAGCTTCAACGTGAATGTTAGCTTTCTATTATTTATGTTGTAATTTAGGATCAACCTTAGTTCATGACAATCTGATAGCATGCATTGGATAATTTCCATATTGTGTCTGTTGAGACCTGTTTTGTGACTAATTATATGGTCAATTTTGGAGAAGGTACCATGAGGTGCTGAGAAGTTATATACTTTTATTTTAGGATAAAGTGTTCTGTAAATATCTGTTAAATCCATTTGTTTCAAAACTTTTCTTAGTTTCAATGTGTCTCTGTTTAGTTTCTGTTTCCAGAATCAGTCCATTGATGAGATTGGGGTGTTGAAGTCTCACACTATTATTGTGTGTGGTGCAATGGGTGATTTGAACTATACTAACGTTTCCTTAATGAATGTGAATGCCCTTACATTTGGAGCATCGATATTCAGAATTGAGATTTTTATCTTGGAAGATTTTGACGTTTGATGAGTATGAAATGTTCCTCCTTGTCTTTATTGATAACTTTGGGTTAGAAGTCGATTTCTTTCAATATTGGAATAGCTACTCCAGCTTGTTTCTACAGATCATTTGCTTGGAAAATTGTTTTCTAGCCTTTTACTCTGAGAGAGTGTCTGTCTTTGTCCCTGAGTTGGGTTTCCTGCATGCAGCAAACAGTTGGATCCTGTTTATGTAGCCATTCTATTAGTCTATGTCTTTTTACTGGGGAATTGAGTCCATTGATATTAAGAGATTTTAATGAAAATTAATTGTTACTTCTTGTTGTTTTTGTTGTTAGAGTTGGGATTCTGTTCTTGAGGCTATCTTATTTTAGGTTGGTTGAAAGATTATTTTCTTCCTTTTTCTAAGACATAATTTCTCTCCTTGTATTGGTCTTTTCCCTTTATTATTCTTTGAAGGGCTGGATTAGTGGAAAATATTGTGTGAATTTGGTTTTGTCATAGAATACTTTGGTTTCTTCACCTATGGTTATTGAGCATTTTGTTGGGTATAGTAGCCTGGTCTGGCATTTGTGTTCTTTTAGGATTTGTATAATCTCTGTCCAGGATCTTCTGGCTTTCATAGTCTCTGGTGAGATGTCTGGTGTAATACTAATAGGCCTGCATTTATATATTACTTGACTTTTTCCCTTACTGCTTTTAATATTCTATCTTTATTTAGTGCATTGTTGTTCTGATTATAATGTGTCGGAAGGAATTTCTTTTCTGGTCCAGTCTATTTGGAGTTCTGTGGGCTTCTTGTATGTTCATGGGTATTTCTTTCTTTAGGTTAGGGAAGTTTTCTTCTATAATTTTGTTGAAGATATTTACTGGCCCTTTAAGTTGAAAATTATCATTTTCATCTATACCTATTATGCTTAGGTTTGGTCTTCTCATTGTATCCTGTATTTCCTGGATGTCTTGACTTAGGACCTTTTTGTATTTAGCATTTTCTTTGATTATTGTGTCCATGTTTCTATGGAATCTTCTGCACCTTAGATTCTCTCTTCCATCTCCTGTATTATGTTGCTGATTCTCGAATCTATGGTTCCTGATTTCTTTCCTAGAGTTTCTACCTCCAGAGTTGTCTCCCTTTTGGTTTTCATCATTGTTTCTACTTCCATTTTTAGTTCTTGGATGGTTTTGTTCAATTCCATAATCTGTTTGTTTGTGTTTTCCTATAATTCTTTAAGGAACTTTTGTATTTTCCTCTTTAAGGACTTCTACCTGTTTAGCCGTGTTCTCCTGTATTTCTTTAAGTGAGTTATTAATGCCCTTCTTAAAATCCTCTCTCAGCATCATGAGATATGATTTTAAATCTGAATCTTGCTTTTCATGTGTTTTGGGGTATCCAAGACTTGTTGTGGTGTGTGTACTGGGTTCTGATGATGCCACGTAGTCTTTGTTTCTGTTAGTAAGACTCTTATGTTTGCCTTTAGCCATCTGGAAATCTCTGGTGTTAGATGTTCTAGCTGTCTCTCCTTGGAGCTTGTACTTTCTGTTATTCTGTTAGCCTTTGTCAGCACTACTGAGAGTCCAATCTCTCCTGAGTCCCAGTGGTAAAGAGCTCTCTCTGCAGGCAAGCTCTCCTGTTGCAGGGAAGGTGCCCAGACTTCTGTGTCTCAGCTCTACCTCCTGGCTGAGGATGAAGGCCCAAATGGGACCTGTCTAAGAAGCTCTGTTGGTTCTGTTGCCCATGTGCTCTCCTGCTTACACTGGTCTCTGACAGACCCAGGATACAAGATGGTGCTCTCACCTGAGACCTGTGGTCAGAGCGCTCTCTGGAAGCCAACTCTCCTCAGTAATCCTTAGATCCTGCATGTGCTAGGGTGACTGCAGCATGGAGAGTCCTCTGGGGACTGCGAGACCATCTGCCGAGTTCGCAACCAAGGTGGTATGGGGCTGGCACCGACCTTATTTACAAAATCTATAATAGCTTATCTATATCAAAAATTTCCCTTCGTGGCTGTACTTGGTTATTTACTGGCATAATCTTACTTGTAAGATTATTTTCAGTTCCAAGAAAAAATTATTCCTTTAGATATTGCATTTTCCAAAAATTGCCTTCATTTTTATTTTGCTTCAGTCTATTCTGTATTGCTATGGTAATATGCATAACCAGGTACTTTGTAAACTGAAAATTTTACCCTTATTTTACATGGATAAAGTCAGAAAGCATGGTATCAACATCTACTTGGTGCTGATGAGGCCTACAGGACAAGGTAGCAAGATATTCTAAAAGTTAGTGTGGCACAGGCATTTTGAGGGTTATCTAAGGTCTCTCATCACAAATGATTCTCATAAAAATGTTATGGTTGATATTTTTAAAATGTAATGCCTTTTTACTATATTATCACTCAATATTTCCAAACCGAAGATCATGAATCTAGTACATGGCACTCTGGGGATCAAATGAGAGCCAAACTAGAAGATTGCCAGAAATTAAGAGCCAAACTAGATGATTGCTGGAGGCAAGCTCTAGAGCTCTGGTTCTCTCTTGAAGGTAGCCCAGGGGAAAGAGCATTGGCAGGGGCAAGAGTTGGTCTTATGATAAATTAGATAAATTAGAGTTGAGATTTTAATATATAAAATCTCAACTCTAATTCATCTAATATATATAATATATGTAATATATTATAATATATATAATATATATAATATATGTTTGTGTGTGTGTGTGTGTGTGTGTGTGTGTGTGTGTGTGTATGTAAATGTTTACCTATCTTGACTTTAAGTTACTGTGAAGGTAGAAGCTAAAGGCCTCTGGTTGAATTAAAACCTGTCTTTTAACAGCAAAGGACTAAGAGCTCTCTCTTTTTTTTTTTCTCTCTCACTCTTTTCCCCACTGGACCTCCATGCTCACCAGCCCTAAGCCAGAAAGCTTATTTACCTACTTGTCAGCTAGGGAAAGTTAAAATGAGACACTTTAAAAAAAGATTCTAATTTAATTTTAAAAAAAAGTAATAGGGAGAAACACCTTTCAGAATGCATGCACTCTAATTTACTAAATTGTTCTCTTCATTGCTAATTTGCTCTCTTAATTTCTAAATTATGCTCCTCAGCTGTTCTTATCCTTCCTCCTTCTATTCTTGCTCTCTTCTTCTTCTACACTTGCTCTCTTCTTCTGCTCTAATGCAATGCAAGGTAATATGCTTCTCATAAGTCAAAATACAAACATTTGATTCCTATTGCATCAAGACATTATTGACATGAACATTGTTGAAGGATCAAATCTATAGCCCCCATCTGAGATAAACTAACTGTAGATCTGATAATAAAAAATTAAAAACAAGCTGTATACTTCTAAAATGCAATCGAGGAACAGCTATAGGATAGAAATATCCATTTTAAAAGAAAAATAAGTCTACTACTTACCATCTTTACAGTGTCATGATTCATGATTCATAATGTCTATGTCCAAGGTTACCTAAACAGTAGTAATTGGTAAAGAGAGGAGCTTTTGTCTGTGAAGTTACTTCCATATTATATAGTGATATATGGGGACTGCAATTTTTATTAAATATCACCCATACTAGTTTGGACTCTTCGGTGATACAATTGCTCTTTAGTAATTGATTCTTTTGTAAATAACCCCTTAACCATACTACTTTTTGTTTTAATACAGCATCTCTCTCAGTAATCCTTAGTGTGCTAGAACTCACTATGTAAAACATGCAGACTTCAAACTCAGATATTTAGCTGCCTCTGCCTACTGTGTGCTGGGATAAAAGGCTCTTACCACCACACTCATCCTCAACCATACTCTTCCAAGGAAGCACAGTAAACTACTTTTTTTTTCCTAAATACTAGACTTGGGTGTAATGATTTCTTTAGTTTCTTGCTCATGTCCCATGCAATATGAATGGATATTTGAATTGATTTCTCCAGGAAAAGCCCAATTGGATGAACAACTAAAGATGACTTGGGGAATAATCATGGGATCATTTTTTTAAGAGTTCATAAATTTCAACTGAGGCTAATCTGAAGATTTAAATCTATAAGGGCAATCCAGATATTTTTGTCTTTTCTAATATGGTATGGAATACTATCCCCTTTTGCTTTCTTGGTGGATGTGTGTTTCTTGGATGAATACTAAAACAAGCAACTGTACTCTAGACATTTAGGAGTATACATCTAAGAGCAGAGCATCCAAGATGGCTCTTGTCCTTTTTGTGGCCTGAGGAGTTATGGCTTTGTAGTAAATGGGGTCTGCCTCATGTTTTCAGAGATGGAATATAGAATGTGTTGTAACCCATTAAAGTAGCATCTCTAGCATGTGAACATTAGTAGCCTATGGTGGCTCTTCAGTGGTAAGCATAAGACAGGCAAATGAGGGGAATCTACCTCCCTGGAAAGAAGTTGCATATGCAAATGTGGAATTACAGTGAGAAAAGGACAGGAGGTTATATTCTCTGCAATACTCACATATTTGGCTCGTAAACTTAAAAAAAAAAAGATGAAATAGAAATGTTATTTTGCTTTTTTATACATCTGGTAGGGTACAAGTAAAATAGCACAAACTAGATTGGAGGTAAAGAGCCTTGTCCTGGTATATAAAAAACTTGGAACTCATGGGGAGAATTAGATTGCAAGAAAAGTGAGAGGAAAATAAAAGAGCATTGTCAGAACTAACAATATATTTGGAAGAGGTTTCATTTAACCCCCTGTAACTCATTCATGTTCAATGTGTGATCTTGCCTTATTCTTAAGTGACACTGCCTCCAAGTGGTTTCACTACATATCACCACCAGTTCCACTTCAAAAGAGCTAAGCATTTAGCTGAGATCTAGCCCAAAGAGTTCATGTTCTCTACTGCTGACACCCAATGGTGAGTTTCGTTTCCTGGTTCTGACAGATTTACAGCTAGTTTCTTGACCTTTGCCTTCTTACCTGCTACTTTGGGGTGATCAAAAGGCTGGAAAAAATTATATGATTATTTTGAGAGTACCTTGGCAAACAAAAGCATTCTCCCCATTTCAGTATCAACCATTGCCTTAAATAGGTCTGTTATCTTATCACATCTAGATGTTTCTGGGTGGGTAGGGTTAAAAAAAAAAGATCTCTGGAAAGCGAGTTTAGAAATTCTATCAGTTTCACTGACTTGAAACTAAAATAAAAATCTTCACTGTGAATGCATTTTTTTACTTCCAATTTGAATTAGTGCCTGAAATTTCATTGATTTTAGGTTATCGATTTGATGTTAAAAGTGTAATTTATAATACATGCTGAAACTTAAAACTTTTGAGCAACCTTTTCTCAAAAAAAAACCTGTGCCTGTATTGCAGATTCTTAAACAGGCTCATCAGTTGGTCCTTTTTATTAAATACATTTTTATTTCATGGAAAATTAAGTGATGTTTTATGTGAGTTATTATAATGAAAGTGATTCCAGTAATAACTGAAATGCATTTTATTACTTAATAGGCATGAAATTTTAAAATAACTAGTTTCTTTATCTGAACTAGTAAAATTGCTAATGGAATATTAGAGTGTAAAATGTGTTAATTAACCATTCAAATGTTATTAAATGATCTTCTCCCAGACAATAATAATTTTTAAAATTAGCAGTATTATTTTATATATAAATTGTGTTCATTATAAATTATTTCAGCCATTAAAATAATGAGGTTTTATTAGAAGTATAAGAATTTAAAATGGAAAAACATCTCCTCCAAAACCTCAAAAGTAATTGTATTGATTTGCAAGCCAATTTTATTTTTTTAGTCTCAAAGCAGTTTATTTTTATTTGCGCAGCACTATTTGTATATTTCTTGAGGCTACAAACCTCATTCTTCTCCAGAGTCACACATCACTTATTGCAACTGTTATTTGCTGAAAGAATAGAAGACATTTGATGGGTCTTAAGAGTGACCATCATTTCTATCCAGCTCCAATACAGTATAATGCCCTCAGTGCAGCAGGGAGGACAATAGCCAAAATACTCAACAAATAGGAGATAGAACCTGTAGAGACTATATCTAGTGGATAGGCACAGCCTCCAGTTGAAGGATGGGGCTACCTATCAACCTCAAAAATATTAATTCAGAATTCTTCCCAACAAAAGGAAATGCAAGGACAAAGAGTGGAGCAGAAACTGAAAGAAAGGCCATCCAGAGAATGCCCCACCTAGGGATCTATCCCATCTGCTGACACCAAACCCAGACACTACTGCTGATGTCAGAAAGTGCTTATTGACATGTGCCTGGTATAGTTGTCCCTGGAGAGACTCTGCCAGAGCCGGACCAATACAGATGGGGATGTACACAGCCAAACATTGGATTGAGCACGGGGACCCCAATGGAGGAGTTAGGAGAAGGACCAAAAAGAGCTGACAGGGCTTGTAACATCATAGGAAGAACAGCAATATGAACCTACCAGACCCCCAAATCTCCCAAGAACTAAACCACCAACCAAAGAGTATATAGGGGGTACCCAGAGCTCCAGCTGCATATGTAGCAGAGGGTTGTGTTATCTGGCATCACTGAGGGGGGGGGTTGCTTCTGTGCAGACTTGATGACCTAGTATAGTGGAACTCTAGGCTACAGAGGCAGGAGTGGGTGGACAAGTAGCGAAGCACTCTCATAGAATTAGAGGGAGAGAGGAGGTGAATAGGAGACTTGTGTAGGGAAAACTGTGAAAGAGGATAACATTTGCAATGTAAATAAATAAAATAGCCAATAAAAATGAAAAGTATATTTTGGTCTTTTTATTTTCCTTTTTTGAGTTTCAGATTAAAATACGATACTGTAAATACCTTAAAATATTTCATTTCCTGTCCATATGTTACTACACTGACAAAGATTTTATTGTATAGCAATGCAAATGGTTAACAAAAAGAGAAAATTGTGATAGATGCAGATATAAAAAAATAAACTATGAAATTTAGCAATGCTTTTATTCTTGGAAAAAATGTAGTTCTTGTTTTTTAACATTCATGAGACAAGAGAATGCTGTGTTTTGCTGTTGCTATTGTTGTTGTTTTATCATATCAATTTGTTTCAAAAAAAGCAGAAGCTCACTGTTGAGTACAAGAGAAAGCCTAAAAACTCATGGAAACTGAACAACTCTACTCAATAATCCCCGGGTCGGGAAAAAAAAGAAAGAAAGAAACTGAAGACCACTCCTTTTCTGCCACTCTGCCCAGTCTTTTCTTCTGGGGCAGATTCCTAGCTGGTCTTTTCCCATGAAGGCACCTTATCCTGACACATCCTAGAGGATCCACTGCACACAGAGCAGCTTCTAAAAACCACACTCTTCCCTACCAAGTCCCAGAGCTGTCTGCTGGGAGCCTGCTGGATTCAAGATCCATCACTCACCAAATCCTCCACCCCTACCCCCAAATACCACTCCCCTTCCTCTGCTTCTGCCCTGTCTTTTCTGCTGGGGCAGATTGCTAGCTGGTCTGCTACCCTGAAGACACCATATCCTAAGCCATTCTAGAAGATTCTCTGTACTCAGAGCAGTTGGGAAACTGACACCACAGCCTGAGGCATCAAAGGAGATCTGCTGCACAGATGACAACAGAACAACTGATTGCCAGCTTGTCTGTTCCCCTGAAGACACCACAGCTTGAAGACATACAGGGCAACTGACCCAACAGACTGAAATCTTCCCTGGAGTTCTGCTACACACAGGAAAACAGAAAGCACAGTTCACCTCTAGAGAATAACTTCACATAGGACAACAGCTTGACTGTAGCACTGAAGTCCCAACAGTCTGAAAGCCTCCCAGGAGATCTACTGCAGCCAGGGAAACAGATCAGCAGCTTCTTTACCCCTCAGAAGAGCCCCCAGTTGGAAAGCCCCACAGATAGTCTGCTACAACCAGGGTCTCAGGCCTACCAGGAGACCTGAAGCAATCCAGGGAAAAAGAGGTGGTCTCCAGACAGAGTCACCCAGACCAACAAGCATCAAGGATATTCAGATGGTGAGAGGCAAGCACAAGACCTTAAGCAACAGAAGCCAAAATGCATAGGCATCATCAGAACCCAGTTCTCCCACCACAGCAAGCCCTAAATAAAACAACACACCTGAAAATCAGTAGTCTTTCCTAAAATCCTAACGCATGAAGATAATAGAGTCCTTTAAGGAGGATATTGATAACACACTGAAAGAAATACAGGAAAAAAACAGGTAAGTGGGTGAAGGAATTAAATAAAGCAGTCCAGCAGCTAAAAATGGAAGTAGAAACAATAAAGAAAATACAAATAGAGGCAAACCTAGAAATGGAAAACCTAGGAAACAGGTCAGGAATCACAGATGTAAGTATTACCAACAGAATACAAGAGATGGAATAGACAATTTCAGGTTTAGAAGATGCTATAGAAGAGATAGACACAACTGTCAAAGAAAATTCAAAACATAAAAAAACTCCAAACCCAAAGCATCCAGGAAATTCAAGACACAATGAAAAGACCAAATCTAAGAATAATTGGAATAGAGGAAATCAAAGATTCCCAGCTCAAAGGACCTGGAAATGTCTTTGAGAAAAAACATAGAAGAAAACTTTCCCAACCTAAAGAAAGAGATAGACGTAAAGGTAAGAGAAGCCTACAGAACACAAAATAAATGGGACAAGAAATGAAAATCCTCTCATCACATAATAATCAAAACACTAAATGCACGGAACAAAGAAAGAATATTAAAATCTGCAAGGGAAAATGGCAAAGTGACATACAAAGGTAGACCTATCAGAATTACACCAGACTTCTCAGCAAAGACTATGAAAGCCAGAAGAGGAACAATATGAACTAACCAGAACCCCCAGAACATGTGTCTCTAGCTCTACATGTAGCAGAAGATGGCCTAGTCAGCCATCATTGGGTGGAGAGGCCCCTTGGTATTGTAATCTTTATATACCCCAATACAGGGGAATGCCAGGACCAAGAAGTGGGAGTGGGTGGGCAGGAGAACAGGGCGGGGGGAAAGGGGGAACTTTCAGGATAACATTTGAAATATAAATTAAGAAAATATATAATTAAAACTAATTGGAAAAAAACAAAAAGAAAGCCAGAAGAGCCTGATCAGAGTTCATGTCGTCTCTAAGAGAGCACAAATGCCAACACAGGCCACTATACCCATCAAAACTCTAAATCAACATAGATGGAGAAACCAAAATATTACAGGACAAAACAAAATTTAAATAGTATGTATATACCAATCCAGCCCTACAGAGGATCCTAGAGGGAAAATGCCAACACATCAAAGGTACCTATACCAAAGAAAATACAAGATATTAAGCATCTCACAACTATGTCAAAAGGAGAGAGCCACAAGCATATAAAGCTACCTACAGAAACCAAACATATCAGGAACCAACAGTCATTTCTCTTTAATATCTCTGAATATTAATGGACTAATAATAACTATAACTCATGTATAAAAAGACATAAGCTAACAGACTAGATACACAAACAGGACCCAGCATTTTGCTGCATACAAGAAACATAGCTCAATAACAAAAACAGACACTATCTCAGAGTAAAAGGATGGAAAGAGCTCTTCCAAGCAAATGGTTCCAGGAAACAAGCTGGAGCTGACATCCTAATATCCAATAAAATAGACTTTCAACCAAAAGTTATCAAGTATGATGAGAAAGGACACTTCATATTCACCACGCGGAAAATCCATCATGAGATAGTCTCAATTCTGAACATCTATGTCCCAAATGCAAGGGCACCCACGTTCATAAAAGAAACTTTACAAAAGCTCAAAACATACATTGAACCCCACACAATAATAGTGGGAGACTTCAACACCCCACTCTAATGGACAGGACATTGAAACAGAAACTAAGCAGAGACACAATGAAACTAAAAAATGTTATAAGCCAAATTTAACAGAACATTTCACTCTAAAACTGCACCTCATGGTATGTTCTCCATAATTGACCATATAATTGGTCACAAAATCTGTTGATTTTTTTTTATTCTCTCAGTTTCTGTTGTTATGTCTCCCTTTTCATTTCTCATTTTGTTAATTTGAATACTGTCACTGTGCCCTCTGGTTATTCTGGCTATGGGTTTATGTATATTATTGATTTTCTCAAAGAAACGGATCCTGTCTTGTTGTTGTTGTTTGTTTGTTTGTTTATTTGTTATTCATTGCATAGTTCTTTTTGTTTCCACTTGGTTGATTTCCAGCATGAGTTTGAATATTTCCTGCTGTTTACTCCTTTTGGGTGAATTTTCTTCTTTTTGTTCTAGAGTTTTCAGGTGTTCTATTAAGCTAATAGTGTATGCTCTCACCAGATTCTTTTTAGAGGCACTCAGAGCTGAGCTTTCTTCTTAGCACTGTGTTCATTGTGTACCATAAGTTTGGGTATGTTGTGCCTTCATTTCATTAAATTCTAAAAAGTCTTTAATTTCTTTATTTCTTCTTAGACCAAGTTATTGAGTAGAGTGTTGCTCAGCTTTCATGTGTTTGTGGGTTTTCTGTTGTTTTTTTGCTATTGAAGACCAACCTTAGTCCATGACAATCTGATAAAATACATGGGATTATTTCAATCTTCAGGATCAGATAAACCATCTAAACAGACCCACAACCTTTAAAGAAATAGAAGTAGTCATTAGCAGTCACCCAAACCAACAACAACAACAAAACAAAATGAAACAAAACAAAACAAAACAAAACAAAATGCCAGGACTAGATGGTTTTAATGCAGAATTCTATCAGACCTTCAAAGAAGACCTAATACCAATACTTTTCAAATTACTCCACTAAATAGACACAGAAGAAACACTATCCAATTCATTCTCTGAAGCCACACATATGCTGAGTATTCTCTCTTGGAGATGGTTAGGTTTCTGTCTAATCAGCAACTTTTCACAATTTCCTTTCACAGAGGAAATTTATAAAATTTTTTGTTCTACTTCTATCATGTTTAATGTTCCAAATAAAATTTAAAAACTGAGTGCATATTCCTTTTAGCTTTAGAAGATATCATGTATATTTAGGAGGCAATTAACTATTACAAATTATTTTGATTTAAAATGTCAATACAGAGTTATATATTTTAAAATAAATCTATTAGTTTAATAGAGATAAAAAACAAAAATAAAAATAAACTATAAAAATGGTTTTTAGAGAGGAAATTAGGAAAGGGGATAACATTTGAAATGTAAGTAAAGAAAATATCTAATAAAAAAGAAGCAATAACACTCAAAAGAGTAGACTGCAGAACATAATGAAACTAGGGCTGATATCAATCAATTAAAAACAAAGAAAACAATTCAAAATATCAATGGGAAGAAGAGCTGAATCATTGAGAAAACCAAGATTGACAAATGCTTAGCAAAACTAAATAAAAAGCAGACAGATAGCATTTAAGTTAACAAAATCTGGAATGAAAAGGGAAATAAAACAACACAAAAGGAGAAAATTTAAAAAAAAAATCATCCTTTGAACAGGAAACAAAATACCCATGAAAGGAGTTACAGAGACAAAGTTTAGAGCTAAGATGAACAGATGCACCATACAGGAACTACCCCACCAGGGGGGATCCATCCCATAGTCAGTCACTAAACTCAGACACTATTGCATAGGACAGCAAGTGTCTACTTAAGGGACCCTGATATAGCTGTCTCATACAGAAGTGGATGCTCACAGTCATCCATATGATGGAGCACAGGGTCCACAATGGAGAAGCTAGAGATAGAACCCCAGGAGCTGAAGGAGTCTGCAACCCAAGAAGAAGAACAACAATATGAACTAACCAGAACCCCCAGAACTCGTGTCTCTAGCTCCACATGTAGCAGAAGATGGCCTAGTGGGCCATCATTGGGAAGAGAGGCCCCTTGGTATTGCAATCTTTATATACCCCAATACAGGGGAATGCCAGGGCCAAGAAGTGGGAGTGGGTGGGCAGGGGAACAGGTCGGGGGGAGGGGAGAGGAAACTTTCAGGATAGCATTTGAAATGTAAATTAAGAAAATATCTAATAAAAATATTGAAAAAAATAATCATTAGGTCTTACTTCAAGGGCCTGTATTCAAAAAAAATTAAAAATTAAAATAAAAAATGTAAATACAATGAATTATTTTCTACATAGATACCATTTACCAAAATCATATCAAGATTAGATAAAATATTTAGACAGTTATATAACCCCTAAGAAAATATAAGTATCAATTAAATGTTTCCCTACCAAAAATTATCCCAATGCAATGTGGTTTTAGAGCAGAATTTTACAGGCTTTCAAAGAAGAACATATATCAGTACTCATGAAAATATTTCAGAACATAGAAACAGAAGGACGACTGTCAAACTCATTCTATGTTACTACCATTACTCTGATACCTAAATCATACAAAGTCTCAACAAAGAAAGAGAACTTCACATACATTTCTGTTATAAAAATTGATACAAAAATACTCAAAAAATTCTTACAAACCCAATCCAGGAATACATAAAAACCATCATTCACCATGATCAATTAGGCTTCATTCCAGGGATGCATGCATGTTGGTTCATTATAAGAAAATCCAACAGCATAAGACACCATACAATAAAACAGAAAGAAAAAACATCAAATGATCTTCTCTGTACATGATGAAAAATTATTTGTTAAAATCTAACACCCTTTTATGTTAAAAGTCCTGGAGAGGTGCACAGCTAAACACATTAAAAGCCAAATACAGCAAGTAAATAGTTGACATCAAGTTAAATGGAAAGAAAATTAAAGCAATCCCATAAAATCAAGGAAAAGGGTTATCATTTCTCCCTATCTATTCAACATAGTACTTGAATATCTGTCTGGAGCAATAAGACAACTAAAGGAGATGAAGATGGTACAAATTAAAAAGAATTCATCATAATATTGCTATTCACAGAGTATACAATATGATACATGAATGATGCCAACCAGTCTAGGACACAATTCCTGCACCTGATAAATACCTACAGCAAAGTGGCTGGATCCAAAATCAATACAAAAATATAGTAGCCCTCCTTACATAAACAATATATGGATTAAGAAAGATATTAGGGAAATAGTATACTTTTTCAATAGCCACAAATAATACAAATTATCTTAGTGTAACTGTAACCAACCTGTTGAAAGACCTGTATGACAGGAACTTCAAATTACTGATGAAAGAAATTTGAAGAAGGTATCAGAATACAAAAAGATCTCCCTAGTTGTGGATAGGTAGAATTAACATAGTGAAAGTGGCCAATTTAACCTAGACCAATCTACAGATTCAATGCAATTTCCACCAAAATCCCAACATAATTCTTTACAGACCTAAAAAGATCAATTCTCAGCTTCAGAATGCCACAGACAAACCTCACTTGGGTCCTCTATCCATGGGCAAAACTCGGGTTCAGTTACAGGTGGGCAAAGAGTCGGCAAAAGTGGGGTGACAAACAGACACAACACAAGGGAATGTGGATCTGAATATAATTTGTCACATTGAGCATCAGACTTTTTATACAGAAGAAAATAGGAAAGTTAGGTGACACACTGGCAAGGTACAATGAGGTCACTGGATTCTTACACAAAACAGAGGAATGCAAACACAGAAGGACTGGCAGGAACCAACTGGGATAAGATTCAATGTTAACAACTGGAATCACCTTCCCCCTAGGCCATTGTAAATACTTGTATCTGGGTGTAACTCAGCTAGCTATAGTTCTAAGTATCTACTCTAGTTTCTCCTCAGGCCACAAACTTCCTTATTCCTAGATAATGGTAAATTCCTGTGTAGGGAGGTAACTTAGATATCCATGCCCAGGGTCAGATCAAGGACTGCATAGAATCTAACTTAGCTATATGTCAAAAATTCAAACCTTAGAAGCACTTATATAATGAGATATTAAGGGAAAGCACACAGATCCATTTATCAACTAAAGCAAGAACATGGAGCATTAGTTATACAGGATGTCATAGCTCTTTGGAGCATTAGTTATACAGGATGCCTTGGCTCCAGGAGACTAAGTTTCCGTGAACTTTTCACCTCAGGACAGTACCCAGGTTTTGGAGTCTTGTTGGGCTTGTCCCTACTGGAATGGATGTGGCATCAGAATAAGAAACAACAAAACCCAGAATAGTTAAACAATCCTGTACAATAAAAAGCTTCTAGAGGTATCACCACCCCTCATTTCAAGCTATAGCAAAGAAGCATACTAGTAATACTGCATAGTATTGGCATAAAAACAGATAGGTTGATCAATGGAATAGAATGTAAAACCCAGAAATAAACCTACACACTTATGGTACTTGACACTTGACAAAGAAACAAAAACAAAAACCATACAATGGAAAAAAGAAAGCATGTTGAACAAATCATGCAGATCTAAGTGGATAATTCCATGCAGAAGAGTACAGATAAACCCATTATCTATCACCCTGCACAAAACTCAAATCCAAGTAAACCCAGGACATCAAATTATAACTGGATACACTAAATTTTATAGAAGTAAATTCAAAGAAATGCATTGGATGCATTATCACTGGAGACAGATTCCTGAACAGAACAGAATTCCTACCTACAGCTCAGGCATTAAGAAAGAAAACAAAACAAAACAAAAAATGATTAAAAAGGGGGAATTCATTAAACTGAAAACCTTTTGAAAAGGCTAAAAACACTATCAATAGAACATAGTAGCAGCCTACAAAGTTGGAAAAGAATGTTACCTATATCTGACTTAGAACTAATACCCAAAATATAAAAAAGAACTCAAGACTTTGGACACCAAAAGACCAAATAACCCAATTCAAAAGTGGGCTACAGAGCTAAAAAGAGAAAATTCTCAACAGAGGAAACAAAGGGCCAGGAGGCACCAAAAAATATTTTTTCCAATTTTTTTATTAGATATTTTCTTAATTTACATTTCAAATGCTATCCCAAAAGTTCCCTCCCCCCTCCCACCACCCTGTTACCCTGCCCACCCACTCCCATCTTGACCCTGGCATCCCCCTGTATTGGGGCATAAAAAGATTGCAATACCAAGGGGCCTCTCCTCCCAATGATGACCGACTAGGCCATCTTCTGCTACATGTGGAGCTAGAGACATGAGTTCTGGGGGTTCTGGTTAGTTCATATTGTTGTTCCTCTTCTAGGGTTGCAGGCCCCTTCAGCTTCTGGGGTTCTATCTCTAGCTTCTCCAGTGTCGGCCCCGTGGTCCATCTTATAGATGACTGTGAGCATCCACTTCTGTATGAGACAGCTATATCAGGGTCCCTTCAGTAAACACTTGCTGTCCTATGCAATAGTGTCTGAGTTTAGTGACTGATTATGGGATGGATCCCCCCCCCCGGTGGGTTAGTCTCTGTATGGTCCATCCTTTCATCTTAGCTCTAAACTTTGTCTCTGTAACTCCTTTCATGGGTATTTTGTTTCCTATTCAAAGGAGGAATGAAGTATCCACGTGCTGGTCTTCCTTCTTGATTTTCTTGTATTTTGCAAATTGTATCTTGGGTATTCTAAGTTTCTGGGCTAATATCCATTTATCAGTGAGCACATATCCAATGACTTCTTTTGTAATTGGGTTACCTCAGTAAGGATTATGTCCTCCAGATACATCCATTTGACCAAGAATTTTATAAATTCATTTCTTTAATAGCAGAATATACTCCATTGTGTAAATGTATTTAAAGTCCTGAAGAAAATACACATCAAAACAACTCTGAGATTCTATCTTACACATGTCATAATGGCTAAGATATAAAACTCAAATGACAAGCACATGTGGCTAGGATGTGGAATAAGTGAAACACTTGTCCATTGCTGTTGGGAGTGCAAACTTAAACTACTTTGAAAATTAATAGCTCTACCTGAAGACTCAGCTATAACTCTCCTTTTCATATACATAAATATGCTCCACTATACCATAAGGACACATGCACCATTATTTCATAGCAGCATTATGTATTATTAAGAAATAATATTGCCAGAAACTTGAAACAGCCCAGATGTTTTACAACAAAAGAATGGACACAGAAAATGTGGTTCATTTCTACAATGGAATACTACTCATTTATTAAAATCAAGGACATCATGAATTTTGCAGGCAAATGGATGGAACTAGAGTGAGGTAACCCAGACCCAAAATGACATGGATGGTATGTACTAACTTGTAAGCAGTTATTAGCCATTAAGTGCAGGATACCTACAATATACTCTACAGAGCCAAAGAAGTTAAGTAAGAAAGGAGGCCCAAATGAGGATGCTTGAATACCACTTAGAATGGGGAATAAAATATTCAAAAAAGGCACATGGCTGGAGTGAATTTGGTGTGAGAGGAGACGGTGAGGGGTATGGGGGGTTAGGATCAGGTGTGGGGAAAGACATGAGAGAGGGCCCAAGGGTCTGGAGAATGAATGAAAATCTATGGCTGGTGGTAAGGTGGGGGGCATCTCTAGGTTGTGTCAGAGACCTGGGATTGTGAATGCTTCCAGAAATCTATGAGGGTAACTTTAGCTGAAACTCCTAGCAGTGAAGATATAGAACATGAAGTAGCTACCTCCTCTATACAGACAAAACCCCCACTGGAAGGAAAGTTTTACCAACCTACCTACAAATGTTCTGACATTTTTTTAATGTTTAAAAGACATACAGAGATAAAGATGGACCGAAGACTGAGGGTATGGTCAACTAATAACTTGCCCTATTGAGACTCATCTCCTGGGCAAGCGCCAAGCCCTGACACTATTAATGACACTCTGCTATGTTTGTAGACAGGAGCATAGTATAACTGACCTCTGAGATGTTCCACTTGGCAGCTAACTGAAACAGATGCAGAGACTCACAGCCAATCATTGGACAGAACTTAAGGACTCTTATGGAAGAATTGTGTGAAAGATTGGGAGCCCAGGAGGGATAAGGATCTCCACAACAAGACCAACAGAGTCAATTAACCTGTACGCTTGGAGGCTCTTAGAAACTGAACAACCAACCAAATAACTTACAGACTGGGCCTAGGCCCTCCACAGATATGTATCATATGTGTAGCTGGATCTTCATGTGGGTGCCCCAAGAGCTAGAGTGGGGGCTATCCCTAGTGCTATTGTTCCCTATCTGAGTGTTCACTTCTCCTTACTGAGCTACCTTGTCTGTCTTCAGCATATGTGGATATACATAGCACTGCAAAGACTTGATGGGTCAGTGTGGGGAGGTACAGAAGGTACCTCTGCCCCATCAGAGGAGAAGGGGAAGGGAGGGTTTGTGAGGGAGAAACTTGGAGGAGGAGGAAGCACAGATCACAATGTTAATAAGTAAGTAAATAAATAAAGAAGGAAGGAAGGAAGGAAGGACTGAAAGAAGGAAAAAAGAAATACTACCATTTATTGGATCCTGATTCAAAGTGTATACAGATTTCTAGAGAACCCAGCCATAGCCTTTCAGGCTGTTGCAATCTCAGGCTTTTTGACAAAGTAACTATGAATTCAAATGACAATTCTATCTTTCTATAAGGCCAACTACAACAAGATGATAGGGAATGTGATAAGACCATTGGAATCTATGATTGTGGGCCAGGAGAAGCACTTCTTTGCATGTGAATTATGTGCCTTAGTCATCAGCTATACTGTATGGAATACCATGATGATGGACAAAAAATTCTGTAAGCACACAAATGCTGGTTTGGGTAGAAGCATTATGTACAGGAAAGGAAAACCCATAGCCAGAATGCATATCTCATATAGTAAGGAAAAAGTATAGTCCTTTTCTCAAAAGAAGTGGTCCAATAAATTAGTCAATTTGCCAACAGCTTGCTAACTTTCTAACCCAGGAAATGGTGACATACTGAGATTTGATGTTTGTTTCTGTTGCTGTCAGATCTGGCACTCTTAAGTAGCCTTTGTTATGTCAGTATTGGTGAGTAGAAGTTAGTATAGTGGAGCCCATGTAAAACCCTCATCTCTGTCAACATGTCCACTTTGTTCATATACCCGTTGGATACTGACAAGGATGTTCTGGGGGATAAGAGACTGACTGCCAACATAACATGCCATCTAAGTGTTTTAATTATTGAATATTTTTTCTACTCAAGTCAACTTTTTGAGTGTTTACATCAGACACAAATATTTTTTTTCCATTCTATATTAATTTCAAGAGGTTCATATACCACTCCAAATATTTTTCCTCATTAATTTTATAATTATATTCTTTGCAAATTCTCTGACCATGAAACCAATCCACTAGTAACAGCTATAAGTAGACAGTTTTACATAAGGCCATTTGTCCTTCAAAACAAAATGCAGGATTATAAGTACTTCCTGACCTTTGTGAAGGTTTTCCTTCATTAGTGCCTTTTAGGCTTGTTCCAGACAAGAGGGTTGTAATAATATGCCTGTTCAATTTTAGAATATTCATCCATAACATGCAATGCTATGCTGAAACCAGGCACCATTTTTATCTTCCTAATTCAGATAGATAATATGTATATCCTCATAAAGATATAGTATATTTTTGAAAGCAGAAACCATAGTTTTGGGTCAAATTTTTTTTTTCACTTTCTTCATTCTTTTTTTTTCAACTTTTATTAGATATTTTCTTCATTTACATTTCAAGTGTTATCCAGAAAGTTCCCTATACCCTCCCCCCTCCCGGCCCTGCTCCCCTACTCATCCGCTCCCACTTCTTGGCCCTGGCGTTCCCCTGTATTGGGGCATATAAAGTCTACATGACCAAGGGGCCTCTCTTCCCACTGATGGCCAACTAGTCCATCCTCTTCTATATATGCAGCTAGAGACATGAGCTCAGGGGGTACTAGTTAGTTCATGTTATTCTTCCACCTATAGGGTTGAAGACCCATTCAGCTCCTTGGGTACTTTCTCTAGCTCCTTCTTCCTTGGGAACCCTGTGTTCCATCTAATAGCTGACTGTGAGCTTCCACCTCGATGTTTGCCAGGCATTGGTATAGTTTCCCCTGAGACAGCTATATCCGGGCCCTTTCAGCACTATCTTGCTGGCATCTGCTATAGTGTCTATGTTTGGTGGCTGATTGTGGGATGGATCCCTGGCAGCCGCAGTCATTGGGTCCATCCTTTGGATTCAGCTTCACACATGATCTCTTTAACTCTTTCAATGTATGCTTTGTTCTTAATTCTAGGAAGGGGTGACGTATCCACATTTTGATCTTCCTTCTTCGTGAGTATCATGTGTTTATTAAATTGTATCTTGGGTAGTCTAGGTTTCTGGGCTAATATCCACATATCAGTGAGTACATGTTATGTGAGTTCTTTTGTGAATGGGTTACTTCACTCAGGATGATGGCCTCCAGATCCATCCATTTGCCTAGGAATTTCATATATTTATAGTTTTTAATAGCTGAGTAGTACTCCATTGTGTAAATATACCAAATTTTTTGTATCCATTCCTCTGTTGAGGGACATCTGGGTTCTTTCCAGTTTCTGGCTATTATGAATAAAGCTGCTATGAACATAGTGGAACGTGTGTCCTTGTTACCAGATGGAATATCTTCTGGATATATGCCCAGTAGAGGTATTGCAGGATCTTCCAGTAGTACTATGTTCAATTTTCTGAGGAACTGCCAGACTGATTTCCGGAGTGGTAGAACCAGCTTGCATTCCCACCAACAATGGAGGAGTGTTCCCCTTTCTCCTCATCCACGCCAGCATCTGTTGTCACCTGAATTTTTGATCTTAGCCATTCTTACTGGTGTGAGGTGGAATCTCAGGTTGTTTTGATCTGCATTTCCCTGATGATTAAGGATGTTGAACATCTTTTCAAGTACTTCTCAGCCATTTGGTATTCCTCAGTTGAGAATTCTTTGTTTAACTCTGTGCCCCACTTTTTAATGGGGATATTTGATTTTCTGGTGTCCACTTTCTTGAGTTCTTTATATATATTGGATATCAGTCCTCTATCTGATTTAGGATTGGTAAAGATCCTTTCCCAATCCGTTGGTGGCCCTTTTGTCTTGTTGACAGTATCTTTTGTCTTACAGAAGCTTTGCAACTTTATGAGGTCCCATTTGTCAATTCTTTATCTAACAGCACAAGCCTTTGCTGTTTTGTTCAGGAATTTTTCCCCAGTGCCCATATCATCGAGGCTTTTCCCAACTTTCTCCTCTATAAGTTTCAGTGTCTCTGGTTTTATGTGGAGATCTTTCAACCACTTAGAGTTGACCTTAGTACAAGGAGATAAGAATGGGTCAATTCCCAGTCTTCTACATGATAACCGCCAGTTGTGCTTCCTTGTGCTTCAGTTCTTTCTTCAACTTGCACAATAGAGCTTCCAATTTATAATGGATTATTGCTGAATGTACTACATTATTACTCAATGGCTCAGAAATTACCTACCCTGTTACAGGAAGTTTAAATCACACAGTAACTTAGTTTCTAAAGCCCAATAAGTTTACTTTAGTTTCAAAAGTTTAGTTTCTAAAGCCCAATAAGAGGCCAAGAGCAGTCTGTGAAAGGGAGAATTGATGTCTATAGAAAATAGTAGAGCACTGATGAATAATCTTAAAGATTTCCCCTGTGATTCACTTATAGAGGCTTTTCAAAGTCTCAGAACAGAATCCTTATCTTTTACTGATACCTCAAGTACCATCCAGTCTATTGGATCATATTTTCCAAATGGTAGAACAAGACTGCACAACACCTTGGACTTTTTGAAGAATTTTCTCCTGTTCAGGCTACATTCATAGCAGCATTCTGAGATAGCTGGTGTATGGGCCAGAGTAATATACCCGAGTGAAGGAAACACAGGACTTAGAATCCAAACAGTCCCAATTGAGCACTATATTTCTTTCTTGGTGGTATGAAGTGCCATTTTCAATAACTTATTTGTCACCTTACATGCAATATATCTGTATATCTAATACCACTGTATTCACAGAGGTAGAAAGCCCTGGAATTTTTATTGGACATACTTCCCATCACCTGGTGTGTATATATGTTATGAACAAGTCCAAAGTAGTCTCTACCTCCTGCTCTCTTGCTTGAATTAGCATAATAACATCAATATAGTGGATGCGTGTGATATTTTATAAAAGAGACAGATGATCAAGATCTTTTTAAATTAAGTTTTAACACTGGACTGGAGAGTTAATATGACATAAGCCTATGTAAAGGTACACTGCTGCCCTTGCAAAGTGAAAGCAGATTTTTTTTTCTTGTGGTTCTTGTGTACATGTTCTGAGAAAAGGCAGTAGGTAGATCAATAGGTATAAAATACCATGTACCAGGAAATGTATTATTCTGTTTAAGTAAGGACATCAGATTTTGAGTAACATCTGCAATTAAAATTACTACTTGATTAAGTTTTTCATAGTTGTCCTTCTCAACAATCCATATGCCTTTAGTGCTTTTGAGTTCGGAAAGCTAAAATGAGATGTGGTTGGAACTATCTCTGTATCTTTCAAGTCCTTAACTAGTAGCACTAATTTCTATAGTTCCTGTAGGGATCAGAAACTGTCCTTGTTTTGCTATTTTCCTGGTAGAGACAGCTGCAATGACTTCTATTTGGCCTCAACCCATAGGTCAGAGAACAAATGTGTGAATTCTGTCAAACTCTAACTATATCTATCTGAATTATATATTCTGAAACTTAGAAAATAAGAAGAGGAAGAGATGGGGACACATTGGACCTATTGTGAATCAAAACTTCTCTGAAATTCCTTTAACCACCTCCATAAGGCCACGCTCATCCTGGAGGGTCACAACGCTCCTACATGTCTTCTAGAATTAGTTCCAATCCTGAACCTGTGTATAATAGATCCTAGAAATCCTGATTGATTTCTTCCTCCTAGTTTATAGTAAATTTTGTAAAAGTCTATAAGTTCCCTCTGGAGAAGTAAGGAAAAAAAAAAACTAAGAGCAAAATATTAGGTATTTTTTTCAAGGTCATTTCTTGTAGTGAGGGGAAACTTTACATTCTCTTCACTAAAATAGAGCTCTGCAAACTGCAATTAATCTGGAAACTTTTTCTTGTAGCAATATCCCCTCTTGATATAATCAAACATGACCATTCTTTCATTGGTTTGATAAAAAATTCTACTTATGAAGATTAAACAAAAACATAGTATGCTATTTATTTTATGTCTAAAATTATCTTGATTAATTAGCTAACACTAAAATTTCAAACAAGTCATACCACCAACAAAATTACTTTATATGTGATGTGCATTACAGATTATGCCATTATGAACATTTCTTTGACTACTAAAATAAACACAATTATGATCACCTTGTTTTTGGCAATTCATACATGCAGCCTGACACTTGCTTCTTCAGAGCCCAATTATACCCATCAGATTTAATTCATCCAATTGAGAAATCCCACATTTTATCTTAAGGAATGGCACAAGGGAATGATAGTGTGAAAAATATTCAAATATGCTATGGTCCAGTGCTGGATATTTGTATGTCATTTTGATACAAGCTAAACTCACCTAAGAGGAGAAAATGTCATTTAAGAAAACGCCTCAAAAATTCTTTCATCAACACTAAGTCAAGGAATATTAGACATTTCTAACTCATGTTTCAGACATCTAAGTAAACAAAGTTTTGATACATAAAAAATAATGCAATCTTCTGTGTTAAACATAATATTCACTAAGTGGATCATATTAACAATCTCAGACTGATTCAGTTTTATGTTACTTCCATTATCCCATAACTTTAAGAGCAATGCCCACACATTTTTCCAGACTTGTACTTGAAAACTCATTAAGTTCTATGAAGATAAAACGAACCTGTTAATGGACTATACTTCTTGTTGGTAAGGAAAGAAGACATACCAGGCTGGGACATGGAACAGCTTCTTTTATACAGCTTCTTTAGCTCTCTGTATAATAGTCCTTGCTTGACAATGCCAGCTCAGTCAGTTAATAGGTTCTCCAGGGCAGGAGTGAGGGTTCAAAAGAAAAAAAAATACAATTAGACAACATTGTAGCATGACCACAGCCAGTTCTGAGGCTAAAAAAGGTTCTTTGGGTTTTTTTTGGTTTTTGTTTTCCAGTCTGCTTTTATACCACTATAAGTACATGTAAAATGATAAGAATCTGGGTCAACGAAGAAGCAAGGCACTAAAAAAAATCTTGTAAATGCCTTTCAATGGGCTAGTCAGGATGACAAAGACAAAAAGAATGCCACAAAAGCCTTGCTGAGCCTGCTCTGAGTGTGCATTAAGTGAGATATAAATGTCCTTTAAAAAACAACAACAACAACAACATGTTTTTATTAGATATATCCTTTATTTACATATCAAATGGTATCCCCTTTCCTAGTTTACACCTCCAAAAACACCCTATCCTCTCCCTCCTTCCCCTGCTCACCAACCTATGGGTCCCTCGGTGTGTACACTTTGGTTTGTGATTTAGTCCTTGGGAACTCTGGGGGTACTGGTTGTTCCTCCTATGGGGATGCAAACTCCTTCATCTCTTTGGGTCCTTTTGCTAGCTTTTCCAATGGGGACCCTGTGCTCAGTCCAATAGTTGGCTGAGAGCATCCAACTCTGTTTCTGTCAGGCACTAGTAGAGCCTCTCAGGAGATAGATATTTCAGCACTTATTGGTATCCATAATAGTGTCTGCATTTGGTGACTGTATATGGGATGGTTCCCAGGTAGGGCAGTCTATGGATATTCTTTCTGCCAGTCTCTGTTCTACATTTTGTCTCTGTAACTCCTTCCATGTGTAACTTGTTCCCCATTCTAAGAAGGACCACAGCATCCACACTTTGGACTTTGGACTTTCCTCTTCTTCTTCTTCTTCTTCTTCTTCTTCTTCTTCTTCTTCTTCTTCTTCTTCTTCTTCTTCTTCTTCTTCTTCTTCTTCTTCTTCTTCTTCTTCATGTGGTCTGTGAATTTTATCTTGGGTATTCCAAGCTTCTGGATTAATATCCACTTTTCAGTGAGTGAATATCATGTGTGTTCTTTTGTAAGTGGGTGACCTCATTCAGGATGATATTTTCTAGTTTCATCTATTGGCTTAAGAATGTCATAGATTCATTTTTTTTAATAGCTTAGTAGTACTCCATTGTATAAATGTACCACATTTTCTGTATCCGTTCCTCTGTTGAGGGACATCTAGGTTCTTTACAGCTTCTGGCTACTATAAAGGCTGCTATGAAAATAGTGTAGTATGTTTCCTTATTACCTGTTGGGGCATTTTCTGGGTATATGCCCAGGAGTGGTATTGCTGGGTCCTCAGATAGTACTATGTCCAATTTTCTGAGAAACTGTGAAACTGATTTCTATAGTGGTTGTACCAGCTTTCAATCACACAAGCAATGGAGGAGTATTCCTCTTTTTCCACATCCTTGCCACCATCTGCTGTCACCTGAGATTTTGATCTTAGCCATTCTGACAGGTGTGAGGTAAAATCTGAGGTTTGTTTTAATTTGCATTTCCCTGATAACTAAGAATGTTGACCATTTCTTTAGGTGTTTTTCAGCCATTTGACATTCCTAAGTTGAGAATTCTTTGTTTAACTCTGTACCCCATTTTTAAATAGGGTTATTTGTTTTTCTGGAGTCTAACTTCTTGAGTTCTTTATATATATATATATATATATATATATATATATATATATATATATATATATATATATATATATATATATATTGGATATTAGCCCTCTATTGGGCATAGGGTTGATAAAGACCCTATATACTCAGTATACCAACAGACATGACTAAAAAGCAATCCCCAAAAAACTGGGGATTTTGATTAACCCAATCTGTTGGTTGCCTTTTTGCCCTATTGACAGTGTCCTTTGCCTTATAGAAGGCTTGCAATTTTATGAGGTTCCATTTGTAATTCTTGATCTTAGAACATATGCTATTGGTGTAAGTATTCTTAATCTGTGCCTATTTCCTGAGTGCTGGCCCAAAGTTAGATTCCAGCCTTGAGCTTACTTCTTTGTCTTAGACTATGTCAAACTCCTGCCAAGTGTCTAGAATCAAGACGCTCCCAAAAGCTCTTCACACTTGCTGCCTTGCTGTTTTCCCTATAGGTCTCCCAACAAATATGAAGTTTTCAACAACAAGGGTATAAAACTGTACCAATGTATAGAGTGAAGAACTGCATGTAGGTAATCACTGGTGAGTGTTGTTTGTGTATTTTATACTGCTTCAGTAGAATAATGACCATTAAGTTACAAGTGAACAGTCCTATATCTGTGACTTAAGGCAGATATCTAGTATATATTAGATATCTTGAGTGTGATATTTGAATTAAAATACTATTTATTAGTTGGTGCACATGACATTTTCACTTTAGTTTGACTTCAGTAAACATCATTCAGGTGTCATAGGGAAGTAGAGTGCACATCAACAACTTCCTTTCTAGCTTTTGGACAGCCATTTTTAGTTCATTACTGGTATAAACATTTCTAGAATCATGATCAATGTTTAACATCATGTATCTCTCTAAATGCTTGCTTACATACATCATACAAAAACAAAAATATATACTCAATATACCAACAGACATGACTAAAAAGCAATCCCCCAAAACTGGGGATTTTGATTAACCAAGTTACCTAAGACTTAGTCTATCATATATTTCCTGACAGATTGAGAGGTCAGCAAGAAATTATTTGTAAATAAAAGTAGTTATATATTGGAAAACCTTCATAATTAAGGAGTGTAAGAATAGATACTTACTCTTCATCTCATCACAGAGTACTAAAACATGAGACTTATCATAATTGAATGACTATAATGTGCCTGCCTAACAAATATAATGGAAATAGCATGCATGGAGGATGAATTGTAGCAACATAAATTGTACTTGTACAAAATAGCCTTGATCATTAAAAAAAAAAAAAAAACTAAAAATCTAAAAGAACTACTGGGAAGATATAATGTAGAAATAGAAGGTGGTAGCTATTTTCTGCTTCTTCTTGTTTGTATACACAGTGAAGTTCCATCAAACACTTCTTAATCTAATGTATATTCAAGAGATGCTTAAAGGAACATGGGATGTTGCATTACTTCTTATGTCCAGAGAATTGAGGCAGTTAATTTATGGTGTGCAACTACAAGTTACTTTAGATATTCTTTAAAGATGAGCGTTTCTCCCAGTGATGCTCATTTAAGGTTAACAATATTATATTATTTATATTCCTTCCTTGACTTCTTACATTCAAAATATTTCTGAGTGTTTCTATATCAACTTCAGTGTGAGAACTCACAGTTTTGATTCTGGCATGTGATCTTCATTACAGACTCATATCTGCATGGGATAACAAGTGAAGATCACTCTCATTTCTGATTTGTTAGGTCACTGTTTTACTAGGTCATTTTTCTATCTCCTAGATGTTGAATATCTGCTCTTCAAATATACAAGGTACAGAATTCAAGAAAACTATAGGCTGTGCTTCATTGTGTTCAATGATATAGCCCCCTTTTCACTCCTACCTGCCATTAATAACATGTATAATATTTCTCTTTTCACTGAAACTAAGTATACAAAAAAGACAAAATTATTATCATTAGACTAAAGAGAAGAAACATTGGAAATATTTCTAGCACCAAAAGTCATGATACCTGCCTTATGAAAGTACAGCAACATATTTTTGAATATGTGTTAAAACATCTGAGTTTGGTAGAGTATTGGCTGTCCAGTGTACTTTTAATAGCATTTTGAAACATTGCGTAGTACTTTCTGCAAACACAGCTTGATTAATCGCAAGAAAAGTCTCAACAATATTCTGATCGTTCGTGTGTAATATCTTTCTTGTCTATAGGAAGGACTTTCTAAGAAACATTTTTTTTTCTCAACTTGGATTATGAAACAGTTTTTTTAGCACAAGGGTCAGAATGTGTTGTATTCTATGTATTACAGTAATGATGATTATGTGGGCTCTGCAATTGTCTTAATCTCTCTCTCTCTCTCTCTTTCTCTCTCTCTCTCTCCCACTGTCTTTCTCTTTTTTCTTGATTCCTTGGATTTGTGAAAAAGCCTGCTAAATATGTTTGATAGATAAGATAGTAGGTAGCTTAAATAAATTGAGAAAATATGGGCATATTAAGAAATTTCAAGATTCTCATGCTTATACTAGCTAGTTGAATTAATCCATCCAACTCATCCTGTTTTTGTTTATTAGATGTTTATTAAATTTCTTGTTGGAAAAATATAACCTAGAGACAAAGTATTTGCATTTTGTGTCTCAGTCAAGACTTAATATTTTAATACATATAATTTGAAAGATTCAATCATAAAGCAAACCTCGAGTCCCCAGATGGCAGAGGGCAGAACAAATTGTTAAAGGTAGCCATTGCCTAGGAGTATTACCTATTGATTTTGATAAATGAATTTAGTTCTCAGGTCAAAGGTCTTAGAAAATAGCCAGAGAAGTCACATTTTTTTTTGATATCTCTGTGAGTACTATATTTCCTGAGTGCATGCTTATTCATAATTATCCTGGAGTACACCTATATTGACAGAGATGATTAGAGCTTTTTGTCTACCTATCACAGGGCATGTTGTAATGGCTACAACACTGGGATGAAGCTGATAACTCCTTTGGCTAGAGGGATAACTTCTATTTACTAGTGTGTTTCTGGTATCAAATATAGAACTTGGGAATTCAGGAAATGATTATCCTTGGTAGAGGAAGTCTACATGTACATTAAGATGGCCAGAGCCTCAATGGAGGTCTAATAAGATCCTGGGAGTTTCCTTAATAGTTAAATGTAAATACCATTATTGTACTGAAACATTGTCCTATAAAGTATATAGTGATATAGCTAAACCTTAAGATACATTGATCTCAATTGCCCCAAGGAACCACTACATTGGTTTACCATAGTGGCTATATGGATTTGCACTCCCACCAGCAACGTGTGGGTGTTTATCTTGTAGGATATCCTCTCCAGTATGATCTGTTATTTGTTTTGTTTATGCTAGTCATTCTGACAAGTTTAAGAGTGAATCTCAAAGTAGTTTTGATTTGTATTTTTCTAACTACTAATAAATCTAAATATTTCTTTAATTGTTTCTCATACATTTAATGTTCCTGTATTGAGGATTTGTTATTTAGATGTGTAGTCCCTATTATATATATTTTTTCTTTTTTTATTAGATATTTTCTTCATTTACATTTCAAATGCTATCCCCAAAGTCCCCCATACTCTCTGTGCATCCTGCTCCCCAACCCACCCACTCCCAATTCCTGGGCCTGGCATTACCCTGTACTGGGGAATATGATCTTCACAAGGCCAAGGGCCTCTCTTCTCATTGATGGCCAACTAGGCAATCCTCTGCTACATATGCAGCTAGAGACACAAGCTCTGGGGGGTACTGGTTAGTTCATATTGTAGTTCCTCCTATAGGGTTGCAGACCACTTTTGCTCCCTGGGTACTTACTTTAGCTCCTTCATTAGGGGTCCTGTGTTCCATCCAATAGATGACTGTGAGCATTCACTTCTGTATTTTCCAAGCACTGACAAAGCCTCACAAGAGACAGCTATATCAGAGTCCAGTCAGCAAAATATTTCTGGCATATGCAATAGTGTCTGGGTTTGGTGGTTGTATATGGGATGGATCCCTGGGTGGGGCAGTCTCTAGATTGTCCTTCCTTCCATCTCAGCTGCCATCTTTGTCTCTGTAACTCCTTCCATGGGTATTTTGTTCTCCTCTAAGAAGGAGTGAACTATCCACCCTTCCTTCTTCTTGAGTTTCTTGTGTTTTGCAAATCATGTCTTGGATATTCTAAGTATTTGGGCTAATATCTGCTTATCAGTGAGTGCATATCATGTGTGTTTTTTGTGATTGGGTTACCTCACTCAGGATGATATCCTCCAGATTCATCCATTTACCTAAGAATTTCATGAATCCATTGTTTTTAATTGTTGAGTAGTATCCATTGTGTAAATGTACCACATTTTTTGCATCCATTCGTTTGTTGAGGGACATTCCAGCTTCTGGCTATTATAAATGAGGCTGCTTTGAACATAGTGGAGCATGTGTCCTTATTACCAGTTGGAACATCTTCTGGGTATATGCCCAGGAGAGGAATTGCTGGATCTTCCAGTAGTAGTTATGTCTAATTTTCTGAGGAGCTGCCAGATTGATTTCCAAAGTGGTTGTACCAGCTTGCAATCCCAACAACAATGGAGGGGTGTTTCTCTTTCTCCACATCCTTGCCAGCATCTGCTATCACCTGAATTTTTTGCTCTTAGCCATTCTGACTGGTGTGAGGTGGAATCTCAAGGTTGTTTTGATTTGCATTTCCCTGATGATTAAGGATGTTGAACATTTTTTTCTGGTGTTTCTTAGCCATTCAGTATTCCTCAGTTGAGAATTCTTTGTTTATCTCTGTACCACATTTTTTTAATAGGATTATTTGATTTTCTGGAATCAATCTCTTGAGTTCTTATATATTTTAAATGGGTTTTTTATTTATATCTATATTCTAGAGCTATTTCATATTATGTTTATTAGTTTTCTGCCAGATATGTAGCTAGCAAAAAAAATATTTTCCCATTTTGTAAACTCATGATTTGTCTAAATGACATTGTCCTTTGCGTTACAGAAATTCGTAGTTTTGTGAGTTACTATTTTCTAATTATTGATCTTAGTTTCTGTTCTAAAATTATTCTGTTTAGAAACTCTTTTTCTTTGTCAACTATTTCAAGGTTATTCCCTACTTTCTCTTATATCAGGTTCAGTTTATCTGGTTTTAAGTTGAGGTCTGTGATTCATTTGGCACTGAGTTTTCTGTAATCTGATAATTGCAGATCTACTAGAGTCTTCTACACACAGCCATTAAGTTTGATCAGGACCATTTGTTAAAGATGTTGCCTTTTCTGACCTCTTCATCAAAAATTAGGTTACCATATGAGGGTAGATTTATATCTGGGTTTTCCATTTTATTCCACTGATCCAATGTGACCATTTTTGTGCCAATATCATGTGCTTTTATTTTTATTCTTTTACTTTCAAAATTCCATGTGCATATCCAGTGTATCATTGTTATAGCCATTCTTCACTATGTATATCCTTCAATACTCTTAGGCTATTCCAACAAAATTAGAATTACATGAATGAATTAGTAACATTTTAAAATTAGAACTAAACCTAAAAATCATATATAAATAGTTGTTGACATTATCCAATAATTATTATGTAGACATCCAAATTTTCCAACATTAATTTTGTTCCTAAAATAATCTAAAACAGTATATACTGAAAATGTAAAAAACAACAACAACAAAAAGATTAAAATGGCAGAATAGGGTAAAACATGGTTGAAAGGTTCCAGCTACATTATTAAAATCTAAATGAAGCTGTGGTAATTCAGACTGTCTAAAAGAGGATTGACACACCTTTCTTATTGGGTCAGAATTAAACACCAAGAGCTAAACTTGTTGATATATGTACTGACAAATATAAAGTCAAACAAGACTAAAACTAGAACAAAAATATTGGAACAATTAGCTATATACTAAAATACTAAAACCTTCATGTAAGAGTGTAGTCTGATGAAATTTCACCCATCCACATTGGCATGTCAACTGATTGGTTTTATTATATTTTTTGTGTTTGTTATCTAAATTTTTTGTTATGCTATGTTACTATTTTGAGATATAATCATCAGAGAGTATCAAGGGTAGATTTCTTCAGGTATGCTAGTGCCCTTCTCACCAGCCTAATATTGATATTCTAAAATATCATATGTAAGAAAATGATGTTTTAGATAGCAAATCAATTCCAAAATTCTAATTTTCTTGATCCTTTGAATCAAGTTTTTAACACAGAAACAAGCATAGTAGAAACTTCTTCAATTCAATCACAGTGTACCATATTTTGGTACATGTTTCAACCAAATTAAAAACTAGTATTTATTTAACAAATTAAAGAATGGGTGGCATCTTTAAAAACAAAACAAACACATGAACTTTAACATGAAATATAGATTTTCTACTTTGTGAGCTCATTTAGATAAATGTAGTCTTACCTATTATTATGTTTCTTATACCATTATGCCACACACATATTCATTCACACAAATGTTATCCATATTAGTAGGTATTCTGTGTTAGACTTACTAGATAAATATACTATCCCAACAATGTCAGAATTTATTCCATAATAGGGCATCCATATGTTACTAATTTCAATGATCACAAAATTACCAATTATTATTGCTTTTCTCGTTGAGTGAGGAATTTATATTCTTTTGGTATGTTAACTAGTTATATTTAATCTCAAGTCACATATACAACTTCACACAACACTATATATATATGTTTGATATGTATGTATAGCTGCAAAAAAATTTAAAGAGGAAAGTACTACAGTGTTTCAAAGAAGCTTGAAAGCCAAAAGCTATGAAACTAATGATGATCCAAGAGTTTCTGTATTAATAGCATAATCCAATCTGAGCCAGAGAAGAAGGTGGAAAAATCTGCTGTAGTGCTTGTTTCTACCCTTGAAGCTATGCTGAACAGTTCAAGCTGAGCTGATATAAAAGTGAGGCAAATCAAAACGCATGATTAAATCCATTAAGCTTATGTATGTTCACTAAGTCTCTTGTTTTTCACAGGGACTATCACATGCATTTATCTTGAAAAGTTTCTTTAAAAGTGGTCACATTGATAGACAGGGGGGCAGCAGACCCCTTCCCTTCCGGTCCACACTGCTCCAGCACAGGGCCACTGGTAAGAGGAACACACATCTGTTCCAGTCCAATCGTGAGGGGCCTGAGTCTGCAGCTGGGAGATAGACAGGGGGGGCAGCGTACCCCTTCCCTTCTGGCCCACACTGCTCCAGCACCAGGTGCAGGAGACACCAGCCAGGAGAGTGATAAAGGCCCAGATCAGGACAGACTCTCCCTTCCAGTCTGGTCTGGTGCACCCCGCACCAGCTCAGGGCTCGGGTGCAGGCTCTGCGCACTCCCCCCAAAGACCCTTGGAGACTCCCCTGGCTATCTTGGGACCACAATGAGCAGCTGAACTCAGCAGCTATTCCAGCCCAATCATGAGCAACCTGAGACACAAGCCAGGAGATTGATAAAGGCCCAGGGCAGGACAGATGCTCTCTTCTGGTCTGCACAAACACCAGGTCTTCTTGGGCAGAGATGACAGGAGGTAAGCTTAAGAACAGAACCAACAGAATCCAAGTGTACTTGGCATCACCAGATCCAAACTCACCCACCACTTCAAGTCCTACATACAACAGCACACCAGAAAAACAGGACATGGATATAAAGTCACTCGTCATGATGATGATGGAGGACTATAAGAAGGAAATGCAGGAAAACAAAGATAAACAACTAGAAGCGTTTACAGAAGAAAAACTTAGAGAGTTACAGGAAAACAATACCAAACAGGTGATGGAATTGAACAAAGCCATCAAGGACCTAAAAATGGAATTAGAAACAATTAAGAAAAACCAAAAGGAGATAACCCTGGAGATAGAACCATAGGAAAAAAATAAGAAACCATAGATATGAGGATCAGCAACAGAATACAAGAAATAAAAGAGAGAATCTCAGGCACAGAAGATTCTAGAGGGAGCATAGACAAGACAATCAAAGAAAATGCTAAATGCAAAAAGATCCTAACACAAAATATCCAGAAAATCCAGGACACAATGAGAAGACCAAACTTAAGGATAATAGGAGTAGATGAGAAGGAAGACTATCAAACTAAAGGGCCAGCCAATATCTTCAACAAAATAATAGAAGAAAACTTTCCATACCTAAAGAAAGAGATGCCCATAAATATACAAGAAGCCTATTGAACTCCAAATAGGCTGGACCAGAAAAGAAATTCCTCCCAACACATAATAATCAGAACAACAAACGCACTAAATAAAGACAGAATAATAAAGGCAGCAAGGGAAAAAGGTCAAGTAACATATAAGGGCAGGCCTATTAGAATTACTCCAGACTTCTCACCAGAGACTATGAAAGCCAGAAGATCATTGACAGAAATTATACAGACACTAAGAGAACACAAATGCCAGCCTAGGCTACTATACCCAGCAAAACTCTCATTTACCATAGACCAAAAAACCAAAGTATTCCATGACAAATTCAAATTCACACAATATCTTCCCACAAATCCAGCCCTTAAAGGATAATAACAGAAAAACACCAATACAAGGACGGAAACTCTGCCCTAGAGAAAGCAAGAGAGTAATCCTTCAACAACCCTAAAAGAAGACAGCCACAAGAACAGAATCCCAACTCTAAAAAAAAAAAAATGACAGGAAGCAACAATTACTGTTCCTTAATATTGCTTAATATCAATGGACTCAATTCTCCGATAAAAAGACAGAGACTATCAGACTGGCTACATAAACACGACCCAACATTTTGCTGTCTACAAGAAACACACCTCAGGAAAAAAAAACAGACACTACCTCAGAGTGAAAGGCTGGAAAACAATATTCCAAGCAAAGGGCCCGAAGAAAAAAGCTGGGGTAGCCATTCTAATATCGAATAAAATAGACTTTCAACCCAAAATTATCAAAAGAGACAAAGAGGGGCACTTCATAGTCATCAAAGGCAAAATCTTCCAAGAGGAACTTTCAATTCTGAATATCTATGCTCCAAATGCAAGGGCAGCCACTTTCATTAAAGAAACTTTAGTAAAGCTTAAAACACACATTGCATCTCACACAATAATAGTGGGAGACTTCAACACCCCACTCTCATCAAGGGACAGATCCTGGAAACAGAAACTAAACAGAGATTCAGTCGAACTGACGGAAGCTATGAAACAAATGGAGTTAACAGATATCTACAGAGTATTTCATCCTAAAACAAAAGGATATACCTTTTTCTCAGTACCTCATGGCACCTTCTCCAAAATTGATCACATAATTGGCCACAAAACAGCTCTCAACAGATTCAAAAATATTGAAATTGTCCCATGCATCCTATCAGATCACCATGGGCTAATGCTGCTCTTCAATAACAACATAAGTAGCAGAACACCATCATTCACTTGGAAACTGAACAACACTCTACTCAATGATACTTTGGTCAAGGAAGGAATAAAGAAAGAAAGTAAAGACTTTCTAGAGTTTAATGAAAATGAAGCCACAACATACCCAAACTTATGGGACACAATGAAAGCATTCCTGAGAGGTAAATTCATAGCTCTGAGTTCCTATAAAAAAAAAAAATGGAGAGAGCTTACACCAATAGCTTGGCAGCACATCTGCAAGCTCTAGAACAAATGGAAGCAAAGTCACCTAAGAGGAGCAGACTGCAGGAAATAATCAAACTCAGGGGTGAAATCAAACATGTGGAAACAAAAAGAACTATCCAAAGAATCAATCAAACCAGGAGCTGGTTCTTTGAAAAAGTCAACAAGATAGACAAACCCTTGGCCAGACTCACTAGAGGGCACAGGGCTAATAGAAGCAGTCATTAATAGTCTCCTAACCAAAAAAAGCCCAGGACCAGATGGGTTTAGTGCAGAGTTCTATCAGACCTTCAAAGAAGACCTTGTTCCAGTTCTTCTCAAAGTGTTCAGCAAAATAGAATCTGAAGGTACACTACCCAATTCATTCTATGAAGCCACAATTACTCAGATACCTAAACTACATAAAGACACAAAAAAGATAGAGAACTTTAGACCAATCTCCCTTATGAATATCGATGCAAAAATACTCAACAAAATTCTCCCAACCGAATCTAAAAACACATCAAAAGGATCATCCATCATGACCAAGTAGCCTTCATCCCAGGAAAGCAGGGATGGTTTAATATACGGAAATCCATCAACTTAATACACTATATAAACAAACTCAAAGATAAAAACACATGATCATCTCCTTAGATGCTGAGAAAGCATTTGACAAAATCCAACACCCATTCATGGTAAAGGTCTTGGAAAGATCAGGAATTCAAGGCCCTTACATAAACATAATAAAAGCAATCTACAGCAAACCAGTGGCCAACATCAAACTAAATGGAGAGAAACTGGAAGCAATCCCACTAAAATCAGGGACCAGACAAGGCTGCCCACTTTCTCCCTACCTATTCATTATAGTACTTGAAGTCCTAGCCAGAGAGATTCGACAACAAAAGGAGGTCAAGGGGATACAAATTGGAAAGGAAGAACTCAAATTATCACTCTTTGCAGATGACATGATAGTATATATAAGTGACCCCAAAAACTCCACCAGAGAACTCCTAAACCTGATAAACAGCTTTAGTGCAGTAGCTGGATATAGAATTAACTCAAACAAATCAATGGCATTTCTCTATACAAAGGATGAACTAGCTGAGAAAGAGATCAGGGAAACATCACCCTTCACAATAGTCACTAACAATATAAAATATCTTGGTGTGACTCTTACGAAGGAAGTGAAAGATTTGTATGACAAGAACTTCAAGTCTCTGAAGAAAGAAATTGAGGAAGATCTCAGAAGATGGAAGGATCTCCCATGCTCATGGATTGGCAGAATCAATATNCACCCCTTCCTAGAATTAAGAACAAAGCACACATTGAAAGAGTTAAAGGGAGCATTTGTGCAGCTCAATCCAAAGGATGGACCCAACGACTGCGGCTGCCAGGGATCCATCCCACAATCAGTCACCAAACATAGACACTATATCATATGCCAGCAAGATGGTGCTGAAAGGGCCCGGATATAGCGGTCTCGGGGGGAAATATACCAATCCCTGGCAAACATGGAGGTGGAAGCTCACGGTCAGCTTTTAGATGGAACACAGGATTCCCAAGGAAGAAGTAGCTAGAGAAAGTACCCAAGGAGCTAAAGGGGTCTTCAACCCTATAGGTGGAAGAATAACCATGAACTAACTAGTACCCCCTGGGCTCGTGTCTCTAGCTGCAAATATAGAAGAGGATGGCCTAGTTGGCCATCAGTGGGAAGAGAGGCCCCTTGGTTATGCAGACTTTATATGCCCCAATACAGGGGAACGCCGGGGCCTGGGGGTGGGAGCGGGTGGGTAGGGTAGCAGGGCCGGGAGGGGGGAGGATATAGGGAACTTTCTGGATAACACTTGAAATGTAAATGAAGAACATATCTAATAAAAGTTGAAAAAAAAAAAAGAAAATGACTAATAAAAAAAAGAAAAAAGAAAATAAAAGACATCATGGAGGATGAAAAAGCAAAAAAAAAAAAAAAAGCTTAATTTTTGCTCTTTAATTTTGATATTTTGTTTGAGAATATTGTAATGGTTATTGTCAACATTCAATTATACATTTGCATATGAGAAGGAAGCATAACCATTTCTACTAATAATTAGAATTAATTCTGAAGCTAACTCAAATCTTCAGTTGTGTTAATATTACTTGATTTAAAAGTTTTTAACTCATATAAAATATGCAGCATGTATAATCTTATAACCATTCACATAGAAAAAATATTTCTTTTATTCAAAAAGATTATATAGCACAGGTTTCAAAGATATTTACCTGCCAGATAAATAGAATAAGAATTGATTAATTACACACAAGAGAACAGAAAGTTAATTTGTTCTGAGTATTTCAAGGTAAAGGTATGCCAATTTTTTTTTCCTTTTTTATTTTTCATTTTTCATTTTTATTAGGTATTTTATTTATTTACATTTCAAATTTTATCCCTTTTCCATATTTTCCTTCCAAAAGCCCCCTATCCCTCCCCACCCCCTGTTTCCTAACACACCCATGTCCTCTTTCCTGTCTTGGCATTCCCTTATACATGGGCATCAAGCTTTCACAAATCCAAGAGCCTCTCCTCTCATTGATGTCCCACAAAGCCATCCTCCGTTACATATGCAGCTGGAGCCTTGAGTCCCTCCTTGTGTACTCTTTGGTTGGTGGTTTAGTCACTGGGATTTCATCTTGGTAGATTTTATCTTTGTTGAGTATGACGTGTCTGCTATCAGATAGGCAGATACCCTTTCTACATATCCCTTACATGCAGATGGACCCCAAACACAGTACTCCCCATATAGACATGCCCTCTCACATACAGATAGTTCCTTACACAAAAACAGTGACACCTCCTGTCCCAGTCTGACAAAGGTCCAAATGCATATAGATGAATCCACAGAGATTGATGAACCCATCGAGACAGAAGAAGCCACACACAGACAGAAACACACAGAAGAATACACACACAGAGATACACATACAGACACACAGACAGAAATATATACAGATGATTTCACACACACATAAATGGATCCACACAGAGACATTAAACACACATATACACATAAGGCACACACATACTTCCATACAGATACATACACGGATGGACCTATATACCTGTCTTAAGTTTTAACTTGCTCTGAAAAGACATCATGAGCAAAAAAAAAACTTTTTGTAAAGAACAACATTTAATTGGGGCTATGTTACAGATTCAAAGGTCAAGTCCATTATCAAGGTAGGAACATGGCAGCATCCAGGGAGGCATAGTGGTGGAGGAGCCAAGGATTCTACATCTTCATCAAAAGGAATGCAGGAGCAGACTGCTTTCAGGCATCTAGGAGGAGGGTCTCAAATACCACCCCCACAGTGAAACACTTCATCCCACAAGGCCACATCTACTCCAAAAAACCCATATTTCCTTATAGTGCCATTACTTAGGTGAAGGATATTCAAACCAGTAAAATATCACATATGAAGAAAGATAAACATACACATATTGACAGATGGACACTCAGATAAATGGACAATCACACACAGATAGACAGACAGACAGACATGCACAGATGGACATAAACACAGACAGACATGCACACAGATGGACAAACAGATATGCACATAAACAAACAGATACATGGAAAGACAGACAAACACACAAACAGATACACACATGGACAAACACACAGCGGGAAGACATACAGACAGAAAAACAGAAAAACACAAAAAGAAATACACACAGATGGACGGACAGACATATACACAGACAGATATATACACAGATGGATAGACAGACACAAATGGACACTCAGAAAGATGGACACAGAGTCATATACACAGATGGAATATATATATATATATATATATATATATATATATATATATATATATATA
>LR753312.1:2944379-2994290 GCA_902729485.2 Mus minutoides
ATATATATATATATATATATATATATATATATATATATATATATATATACAGACACAGATGGACACACAGACATGCAGAAAGATAGACACAGAAATAGACACTCAGTTAGACACATAGACGGACATAAACTTTGATAGATAGACACATAACAGATGAACATACACATAAACACAGACAGGCAGACAGACAGATGGACCCACACACACAGGCACAGAAACATATACATAGAGAGATATATACATAGTCAGACAAACACCCAGACACACAGATACATACTCAGACATGAACACAGAGACATACAAATACTCTGATATACATATGTACACAGAAATACATGCACAGAGATGGACAGATAGACATGAATATAGATAGACACGAACACAAATGAACACACAGGACAGACAGACACAGATATACAAGGACAAATACATGCACACATGTAGACAGACAAATGAGCAGACAGAAAGACACACAGAGAGACAGACACACCGAAGACCGACAGAAGACACACAGATGGTATAATACTCAGGGATCTCTAAAGTCACAGAACTTATGGAAAGTCTCTATATACTTAGAAAATTTATTGTAATGATTTACAGTCTATGAACCAACAAACTCTACAATGGGAAGCTGTAAATATGTTGTCCAAGACTCTAGTAGTTGCTCAATCCAAGGAGACTGGGTGTTTCAGCTTGTATTATGTATAAGCTGCAATCCTAAGGAAGTAGGCTCCAAGAGAAGTGCTGGCAAATAAGTGCAAAAGGCAAAGAAGAAAGCCCTTTTCCGGCATTTTCCTGTAGGCCTCCAGCAGAAGGTATAGGTCCAGGTTAAAGGTATATACAAGCACACCTGAACCTAACCTGTTCTTTACTTGGAACTTACTCTCTCCCAGATTGGTCTTGAACTCAGAAATCAACTTGCCTCTGTCTCCTGGGATTAAAAGTGTGTACCAACCTCCCTGGGCCTAAGCTTTTCATGAAAACTATGCCTCAAGACCCGGATCAAAACCATATTATCATCCCACATCAAGATCCAGATCAAAAGCCTGTGTCTTGAAGCCTCAAGATCTGGATCAAAGGTGTTCCCTCCATTACTGCATTGTAGTTCATTCCAGATGTAGTCAAGTTGACAACTTGGAATTGCCATCACAGTTTGACAGACAGGAAGACACACAGATAGACAGGTAGACATTAAAATAGACAGTCAGATTTGCACAAGATGGATGGACAAATGAATGAACACTCATAAAGACAGACCGAAAGATGAATGGATGAATACTCAAAAAGACAGACAAATGGACACATGGGTAGGCACACAGTTAAATGAACCCTTAGACAGAGGGCAACACACACTGAAGAATGGACAGACACATGGACAGACTGATACACACATAGATAGAAACAGAAGGACATACAAAATTGCAGGTGGAAAGATGTGCACACAAATACAAAAGGACTCACAGATACACAGAAAGACTCACACACCTGCAAACTCAGAGACACACAGAAAGAAAGACTCATAAAAACATAGAAAGCTTCATGGACATACAGAAAGACTCAGTGATGGGTAAACAGAAAGATACAGAGAAGGACAGACATACAGACACACAAAGACACACAAAAAACAGACATACAGAAAGACAGACACAGAGAGATGAACACACACACACACACACATGGATGGGCAGACACACACATGAATGGACAGACACATGAATAGAGAAACAGACACACACAGATGAACACACTGGAAGGAAAATATAGACAGATAAACACACATAGATGGACACACAGACATTCAAATGGAAAGAAAGATGACCAGGGAGGAAGACTGATGGACAGACAGGAAGACACACAGAAGGATGGACATGCACACAGATGGACAGACAGACAGACAGAAATACAGGGAGACAAATCGATGTACGTACACAGAGGTAGATACACACTCAGATGGACTCACAGATGATGTACACACTCACAGATGACTGATACACTGTTGGGCATTGGGCTATGCACAGACGAGCTGGTTTCCAGTTGAGCTGAGGTCTGAACCCCAGAATGGTGATAATTCACCTACATGACAAGGTAGGCGTTCTCTCATGCTCGTGGAACTCTGGCTCTTGCCTAAGTTACCACCCCACATATCCTTCACAAGAGAAGCAGAGCTAGAAGTCACTTAGAAAATGTCCCCAAGCTTCTGAACTTCATGCTATATTCCTCCCCAGTTACCTAGAAACAGAAAAACTAGCAGCACACTTTAAAAGGGGCTGTCTGGCCCCTCCTTGCTCTCTTACTCCTCCTCTCCTCTCCTCTCCTCTCCTCTCCTCTAACTCTTTCCCTCTTACTCTCTCTTTCTCTCTAGAATTTCCTCTTACTCTCTCTTTTCTACCTTCTCTCTTTCCCCCTGTCTTTCTATAACAAAGCTCTAAAACCATAGACAGTCTCTGGTCATTAAGGCTGTGCTCACTCTCACATGCCTGGGAACCTCTCTACCCTCAGCCCTCTCTCCCATAAACCCGGAGCTACAGGGTGTGGCTACAGGGCCCCTTTTGATTTCAGGGGCTGCCTCTTGTCCACCCCCCACCCCCACCCCCGTTGAGTGGGTCAGAGGCTTGGATGCCCAACCAGGGCTAAGTGGAAAGCGTCTGGCAGCCTCCCATGTACACTTGGCCAGAGCATAGGTGGGACTCTGACTGGACATGGGTTATCCTCCCATCCCCCTCCTTCCCAAGGCCCCTATTTTCCCACAATAACCACACAAACACATGGATGGATAGATAGAGACACACTGAAAGATGGACATGGACAAATGAAAATCTATGTGATTAAAACATAGAAAGTCCAATGGACATTCCTGAGGACATACAGACACACAGAAAGACAAACAAACATACAGATGGAAAGATGGACACACATACAGGAAGATTCCCAAATGCACAGACAGAACAAACGATAGGAAGATGGACAGAAAGACACATAGGACAGAATGATAGAAAAACATAAAGACAGGCACACAGAAATGCAGACAAACAATACATAGTTAGATGTACACACATATGGATGCAGACACACAGACAGGCACACACACAAATATGGACATACAGACACAGATTCTGATGGAGATATACTTGGGCACACACACTCACACACATGGGCAGGCTCACAGAAGGAAAGATAGACAGAAACGCAGAAAGAAAAATGGACAGATTTACAAAAAGATGGATAGAATCACAGAAGGAAATATCCACAGATGAATGACAGAAAGACACAGAGGAATCTCAAACACATATAGAAATGGCATGCACACAGCTGGAGAGGCAGATACATGGACAGAATATCAAACACAGACAGATGGACATACATACAGAAAACAGGCACACAGCTGGACAGGCATAGACAGAGAGACACAAACACACACAGACAAACAGACCCACAGAAACATAGGCAGAAATACCCAGATAGACACACAGACAGACACATATTTGAAGAAATACATGAAACCCAGACAAACACATGACACATACACACAGATACATATAAATGGGCAGACAAGACAGACAAACAGAGAGACAGATGGACCGAGAGACAAACACATAGATAGAAAAATATATACATAGACATAGAAGCACACAATCATAGACACAGACACACATAGGCATAGACAGATGCACACAGACACAGAGAGACATACAGACACAGAGGCATGTTTGTACACTCAGATACACACACATGCAAAGACACACACACACACACACACACACAAAACAAGGCTAAAACTATTACAATCTTATTTACTATCACTAAATTTTTTTACTTTGTAATATATTTATAAAATTTAATCAAATACTTATACAAGATTACTTTCCTGTGTATTGATGAAATATTCCCAAGCAAACTAATATTTATAGAATCATTCACTGTAGGCCTTTTGTATTAGAAAAGCTTTAGAATTAAGTATTTCACTCCTCCTGATTAACAATAAATGTTAACAAAAACTGGCAACTGGGTATCTAACTATAATATTAAAAATGAAAGAACTGGAAAATTAGAGAAGGGGGTGTGAAGTAGGTTAAAATTTATGGACTCACATATTTGGGCAAAAAATGTGAAGAAATAGCATTCACATACCTGACATGGACTACGTATTGAAAAATAAAATTATTGACAAAATTATCATTCATTGGCTTCTGTGTTTGTTTATGCTAGAGCAAAGAAAATGAGAATATGAGCAATAATCATGGAGGCAATGATAGCAGATTTGAATAGGTCCAGAAACATCTTCTCTCTATTTCAGAGGGAATTTAGCTACTTTTTTGTTTTTCTATGCATGACAAGCAGAGAATAAATAAATATGAATTCCCCATGTGTCATTACTCTAGAAAAACAGCATCAATTAGGACATACCTTAACTATATTAATCCTCTTCTATCCTGGAAGAAATAGGTAAAAAAAAAAATAATAATAAAAATGCATGTACTCGGAAGATAGGACACCAAGTGAGGGATGGGGTTGCCATCCCACAGTCACAGCTCTTATTCTTAATTCTTCCTGTCTGAAAGAATTACAGGGATGGAAATGGAGAGGAAACTGATGAAAGAAGGTCTAGCAACAGGCCCAAAGTGGAATCCAGCTCAAGGGGAGGTCCCAAGGTCTGACATTATTACTGAGGATATGGAGTGCTCACAAAAAGGGGGGGGGGGGATCTATCATGACTGCCCTCTGAAAGACCCAACAAGCAGCTGAAAGAATCAGATGCAGATATCTGCACCCAATCAATGTGCAGAAAGGGCTGACCGCTGTTGTTGAATTAGTTAAGCCTAGAAGAAGCTGAGAAGAAGGGTATTCCTGTAGAAGAACCAGCAGTCTCAACCTGGACCCTGGAGATCTCTGAGATACTGGAACACCAACCAGGCAGAATACACCAGCTGATATGAGCCCCCCAACACATGCACAACAGAGGACTGCCAGGTCTGTGTTCATTCAGAGCTGATGCACCTAACCCCCAAGAGACTGGAGGCCCCAGGGAGTTTAGACGTCAGGTGGTGCAGGATATGGGGACATCCACTTGAAGACAGGTGGGTGGGGAGTTGGTATGGTATATGGAACAGTCTGAAGGTTGATCAGGGGTGGTGGTGTGAGGGAATAAAATGTGGAGTGTAAAACAAAATTAATTAATAAATAATTTTTAAAAAGAAAAAAAAAGAAAAAAGAAGCATGTACTCTACATATACTATACAGTTGAAGGGATATAGAAATGGATTTATGAACAAAAGATCCATTGAGCAGATGTGTGGCTTATAATATATTAGTGATTAAGTCTGAGTATTGGTCTCACATTAAGGAATTAAGTAACAGTTCTTCCCTTTGGAGTCATTTAAACAAGAGAGAGTCCAAAGGTGAATTTTCTAGTTTATGTTCTCTTTTTCCTCCATCCTCTATCTCTTACATGTGTCTGAATCTGTGACTGTCTGAAGGCTGTTTTCTGAATTTGTTTGCCTTTTTGTCTGTGTGAACCTATCTCTATGTGTGTCTGTCTGTTGTATGTGCTGTGTATAACTCATGTTGGTATATACTGTATGTGTCTATGTATGTGAGTGCTGTGAGCATCTTTCTCTAACAAAGGGCTTTGCTCTGTATTGATTGGATACCATCTGAAGTATCAGCAGGGGAAGGGATAGGATATTTTAGTGAAACTTGTTTTATTATGGATTAAATCAATTTAACTGAACTAGATAACAAAAATCACACTTTATCAACCAATATTCATAAATTGTTGCTTTCAACAAGATTTTAGGAAGTTGCTTACAACTTCCTTATTTTCTGCATTCAGCAAATGATGCACATGTATTACTCTGGGTGAGGAGCATTAAAGCAATACATAACAAGATTTCAGCTACACAATAGCTTAGGCTCTAAAGTTGATTACATGGTAAATTCAAGGGAAGTGAGGTTAAGTGTTACATTGCCCTCTTAAAGACAGATGAAAGAGAATACACAGTAGGCTAGCAGCTTTAATCTTAAGAGACTTTAAAGTATAATCTTAACTTTGCCTATGAGGTCGAACAAAAGTCCTACTCCTTTAAAATGTAGGAGATATTTTATGAATACTATACTGCTACAAACATTCTCACACATTGCAATTTGCCTAACTGGCAAACCAGAAAGTATAGTAATTCTGATTTAGCTGACAGGCATTTGTTGTTTGTTTGTTTGTTTGTTTGTTTGACAGGGTTTCTCTGTATAGCCCTGGCTGTCCTGGAACTCACTTTGTACACCAGGCTGGTCTCGAACTCAGAAATCTGCCTGCCTCTGCCTCCTGGGTGCTGGGATTAAAGGCATGCGCCACCACCGCCCTGCTTCTGACAGGCATTTGTTTCAGCTAATTCTTGAAACAAAAAATACCACTAAAGCTTAAATATGCTATACTACTTCCTATGGATATGTACATAAGCTATACCTTAATTTGTAAATTAAGAAAGGTAATTGTGGGGAATTGCAGGCTGATCTCCAGTCGAGCAGAGGTCTGAACCCCGATGGTCATAATTCATTTACATGACACGGTAGGCGTTCCCTCATGCTCCTGGAACTCTGCCCCCTGCATAAGGTACCACCTCCCACAGCCCCCACAAGAGAAGCATGGTCAGTGCAATGGCCCAAGCTTCTGATCTTCAGGCTAAACTCCTCCCCAATTACTTAGCAACAGTGAAGACCATAAAAAGGGGTGCTCAGCCCCCATCTCACTCCCTTATTCATATTCCTTTATCCTCTTACCTCTCACTTCTCTCTCCTCTTCCTTTTCTCTTTGTCTTCTCCTCTCCTCTCTCCTTTCTCTTTCTCTCTCTTTCTCTCTAGCCTTCTCTCTCTCTCTCTCTCTCTCTCTCTCTCTGTCTCTCTCTCTCTCTCTCTCTTCTACCTTCTCTCTTTCCCCTGCATTTCTATTATAAAGCTCTTAGACCATAGACAGTCTTTGATCCTTCAAGTTCTGCTGCGCACTCTGGTCAGTGTTGGGAACGTCTTCCCCTATTCCCTCTCTCCCACAACCCTGGTGGCTTTAGCAAAGTAGCTCCAGGGGGCTCCCCAGGCAGGGCTGCTCCTTGGCCACCCCCTGAAGAGTGGGATAGAGGAATGCCCACCCAGGGATGGGTGTATAGAGTAGTTAGCAGCTCTCCCACGCCTGACTGACCAGAGAATAGGAAAAATCTGGTGGGGCGTGGGCATCTTTTTCCTATCCCACTTCTCCCGACCCCCCCCCCCTCACCAGGGCCTCCCCTTTATTTTGTTCCCAACAGGTAATATATAAGCAACAACAATGATATAGAACAATTAATGCCATATAATAAACACAGAGGTATTTTTCTTGTTTCTCCCTCTTTATCACCCTCTGTATCCTTCTGTACTCCTCTTTTAATTTGTGACACAGAATATCTGGTTTTATCTTGTATGAAAGTAGAGGTTTTCCTTTTTAAGTCAAAATAATTCTGTATATGTGAATATTACAATGTAATGTTTTTCTATAGGAATACATAGTAAAAACATCTTATTATGGTAATAATGAAACAAATCCTATTAATTTATCATTATTTTAATATCCTTATCACAGAGCATAATCTTCCAGATATTTTGAAGTATAAGACACCACATTTTATGTGATTCCATTCCAACAAAAGAATAAACCATATTTATCCAGTATAAATGAAAGTTTATAAATTTTGATCAATATTTAATATCCCAAATCATGCCTAAGCATGAGATACTTTAGAAAATATAATTTAATTATTAAATGTTCTTTCATGTGTGCTAATTAAGCAAAGTAAGTGTAACTGTCAATGAAATTATATGCAATATCTACAAAGGAAACACTATGAAGAAAAGATTCTTTTTACAGCATATTTCTTTAAATATTAACCAAATGATAAAAATGTATGTCTGTGGATGGAGAAAATAAGACAGAATCGACAGCCACTGTGAATGGATTTGATTCTCTTTGAGATAAATAAATTGGTACTTTCATTCATTTGAAGCAAGAATGATGATAAGAAATAGCTTGTTTGAGCCTTACAAATTCCTAGACACAATCAGATATATAAATCCACCAAGACTAGAATATCTAGGAAAAATTTAAGAACATGTATTTTATTTCATTGGATTTTTCTCCAAGTGAACAGCAACAGAGGACTATTTAATTTCTTCTTAGAAATTAGCAGAGGTAAATAGACTATACATTAGGTTTCACATTACTTTCCACCAGTTCCTTAGAAGATATCAGACTTTAACATCACAGTATTGGTTAAAGTATATGTAAATGTCATAGCTGTCAGCCTCAACTACATTGACCCAATCCATGTTCTATTTACTCTGAGTAAATGTCAGTGCCATTGAGAATGCCTAGGAAAGGGAGACTTTCTCTTACTGACAAGTGTTTGACAATTAATTGTTTGGCTAATACGATAGCAGCAAGCTAATGAATAAGCTTCACTTTTGTTAAGACTATCAGCTTATTCTGTCAGTAAAGATTGCAGATACCTTCTATGCATACATCTGTAATGTCTAAAAATGGGATATCCCCTGCATTTACAGATTTATTTGCACAAATTTTAAGTTTAATGCTCTCATTTGTAATATAAAAAAACTCCATCTAATGTTATTCCATCTTTTATTTTTGAAACAGTCTGCCCACTACCTTCTGGAGAGCCCTTTATATAAAGATATTTTAAGGAAGTGACACCAACTCAATGCAGCTAGTCACCTCACTAATGCTTGCAATGATTACTAGCATTTATAACTATTGCTTTCATTTTGAGATGTGTGAAATAGCCTTATGAGACTATGTCTTCTGTGGGAACAACAAAGGACTGTATAGGGTATTCTCTAATGACATAATGAAATGAAAAGAAGAAAAGAATAAGTTTCCACAAAGTAGGTAATCACAAAATTATTATAACTTGACCTTCAAGGGAAAACTGTATATTAGGTGCATGCTAACTTGTAAAGGAAATTTCATCTATCCTTCTAAAAAAGAAAATAACTGGACACCTTTCTAAATAGTGACAGCATAATTAAGAGCATGGATATTGAGAAGCCAGTTTCCATTACATTATATCTGTACAACTATGAGCATATAAATGAACAGATTTGTTTCCAAAATTTCTGAATTATAAAATTTGGGACAGTTAGTTTGATAGATGATCAAATTTGAAAACTTGAAATATGATTTCTGCCTTACTTTCACACCATCATTAATTTAACAATTCATCATTTTAATCATTGTAAGTCAGAGAAAATTCATATTTCTAAAATTCCTAGCAAATTCAAAAGTTAAAATCTTGATTCTTACAGCATTCTAGCAAAGAGAATATTCTGAATAGGAGTCATGTCAATATATCTTAACAGTTCATGTTTGTTCAATATAGTCAAATATTCAGTAAAAGACAAGCTTAATAAATTTGTTCTTATAACAACATTTATGTAATTTAATAGGCATCAGTACTTATATTGCTATCTTGTACTTGCTTTTAAAGTCTCTTAAGCTTTACTAAAGAACTAAAGTAACATAACTTGAATGTTTAAGATGATGAGAAGTTCAATTGATGCAAATTGAACCACTACTAAAAACTCCATATAGAAACTATTATATTTTGATATATGATCTTGAAAATAATTTTTCATATCTTTAATATATCAATCATAACTCAAGAGGCACAAACAAGAATGGAATGTATTAAGTGGTATTCAAATATAATATTTTAAATTCTATGAAAGCTTCATATAATTTATTACACAAAAACTATCCTAATGCCTCTGAACACAGCACCTCCCCAGTTCTCATCCTCTTTTTATTGTTATTAATAGTCTCTTAGTTTAATTACTACTGGCCATATACACATGGGATTTATGAAAAGCTACTAGGGCATGAACAACCTACCAGTTGCCATGTCCTCAAAGGAGAGTAATTCTCTGTCTCTCAACAGTCATGATCATGGAGTTACTCCAATTTTTGTTAGGGAAGGGGCTTCAAGAGTTCCTGTTTCAGCCGGGCATGGTGGTGCATGCCTTTAATCTCAGCACTTGGGAGGCAAAGGCAGGCAGATTTCTGAGTTTGAGGCCAGCCTGATCTACAGAGTGAGTTCCAGGACAGCCAGGACTACACAGAGAAACCCTGTCTCAAAAAAGAAAACAAAAAACAAAACAAACAAACAACAACAAAGAGTCCCTGTTTCAATAAGGGCAATTTGTTTTACTAATAATTCAATAGTCTGATTTGGGAAGTTTATTTACATACCTAAACATATACAATTTCTCAGAAGGGCAAGCAGGAATTTTCTTTATTTACATTTCAAATTTTATCCCCTTTCCTCATTCACACTCCAAAATCCACCTATCCATTCCCCCTCCCCCTGCTCACTAACCCACCTAGTCCATCTTCACTGTCCTGCCATTCCCATATACTGGGTCATACAGCCTTCACAAGACAAGGGCCTCTCTTCCCATTGAAGTTCCCCAAGGCCATCCTCTACTACTTATGCAGCTGGAGACTTAAGTCCCTCCTTGTATACTCTTTGATTGGTGGTTTATTCCTAGAGAGCTCTGGAGATACTAGTTAGTTCATATTGTTGTTCCTCCTATGGGGATGCAAACCCCTTCAGCTCCTTGGGTCATTTCTCTAACTTCTCCATTGGGGACCCTGTTTCCACTTCTGTAATTGTCAGGCACTAGCAGAGCCTCTCAGGAGACAGCTATATCAGACTCCTGTAAGTAAACACTTATTGGCATCCACAATAGCATCTGGGTTTGGTAACTGTATATGGTATGGATCCCCAGGTTAGACAGTCACTGGATGGCCTTTCCTCCAGTTTCTGCTCCCATCTTTGTCTCTGTATCACGTACCAGGGGTACTTCTGAGAAGGACCGAAGTATCCACACTGTGGTTTTCCTTCTTCTTGAGTTTCATCTGGCCTGTGAATTGTATCTTGGGTATTCCAAATTCGGCTAATATCCACTTATCAGGGAGTGCATACCATGTGTGTTCTTTTGTGATTGTGTCACCTCACTCAGGATGATACTTTCTAGTTCCATCCATATTTCAAAGAATTTCATGAATTCATCATTTTTAATAGCTGAGTATACTCCATTGTGTAAATGTATTAAATTTTCTTTTTTTTTTTTGAGGGAATCTCATCAACTTTATTTTCATCTTCAGTTACAAAACAAAACAAACAAGTTATGTGTTTTATGCATACACCGTGTACAAACAAAAAAAACCCCAGAATGGACCTTCTGTGTCCCAGTTAAAAATAAGTTCTGACTTGAGTAATAACTGTAAAATCTCCCCATAGTTTAAGAAAAGCTGTTCTTCAAAGCTGAGGAAATACAACATGGTATCAAATATTCTATTATTAAAGGAAGCAACTACAGAAAGCTCTTACTTGCTCAAAGGAATCAGTGCCTTTTGATGAAGAACAAAAACCAAAAATATCCCAACTACTGTCAGTACTTTCAAAACCAGCATATGAAACTTGATTTTCATTAGAACGCTATTTTTTCCACACTAGTAATTCAAAACCCAAGATCCAGGTTTTATGTGTGTGTGTGTGCATTTATATATATATATATATATATATATATATATATATATATATATATATATATATATATATATATACATATACATATACATATACATATACATATACATATACATATACATATACATATACATATACATATACATATACATATATATATATATATATATATATATATATATGCAAACAATTATTGTGCTTCATCTTCAGGACAAGAATGCCAAGTCAGCCTCTCCTCGTAGAAGGCAATGACAATCTGAGGACACTTCATATTTGCCTCCTTTGCCAGCACCAAGTCAGCCTCATCTGAGTCCTTCCATTTCATGAGAAACATTAACTCTCCACTGCTGTCTGTAGCACCAATTATTCGTTCAGGATCAAGACCTCTGGCAAAGCCCCTTTGGTTTCTCAGCAGCATCTCTCTTCTTCTTTGATTTCCTATCATCAGATTCACTGTCAGATAAACATTTCCTTTTTGTACCATCTTTTTCTTTACCAGCTATTTGAGAATTAAGAAATGTTTCAATTAATTCTGGACAATCTAAATTTTCTTCTGGTTCCCAAGTATTATCAGCATCTGTGAACCCCTTCCACTTCAGGAAATACTCCACCTTCCCATTCACTACAGGATGATCCAGTACTTTTTCTTTTTTTTTTTTTTTTTTCCAACGTTTATTAGATATTTTCTTCATTTACATTTCAAGTGTTATCCAGAAAGTTCCCTATATCCTCCCCCCTCCCGGCCCTGCTACCCTACCCACCCGCTCCCACCCCCTGGCCCCGGTGTTCCCCTGTATTGGGGCAAATAAAGTCTGCATAACCAAGGGGCCTCTCTTCCCACTGATGGCCAACTAGGCCATCCTCTNAATCTGTAGATAGCTTTTGGCAAGATAGCCATTTTTACTATATTGATTCTGCCAATCCATGAGCATGGGAGATCCTTCCATCTTCTGAGATCTTCCTCAATTTCTTTCTTCAGAGACTTGAAGTTCTTGTCATACAAATCTTTCACTTCCTTCGTAAGAGTCACACCAAGATATTTTATACTGTTAGTGACTTTTTCTAACACAAATTCTTCGGGCTCTGCCTCTTCAACTTTTTTACTTTCCATTTATTTTCTTTCCCATTTTTTGCAATGTAGTTTTTTTTATTAGATATTTTCTTAATTTACATTTCAAATTCTATTCCGAAAGTCCCCTCCCCCCTCCCTGTTCCCCTGCCCACCCACTCCCACTTCTTGGCCCTGGCGTTCCCCTGTATTGGGGCATATAAAGATTGCAGTACCAAGGGGCCTCTCCTCCAAGTGATGGCTGACCAGGCCATCTTCTGTTACACATGATGCTAGAGACTCGAGTTCTGGGGGTTCTGTTTAGTTCATATTGTTGTTCCTAAGTTTTATCGGAGACTTGAAGAGTTCACCGCTCTGATGCTCAGGGCTGCGGATCCTGCAGAGTCTCCTGTATTACATTTTCTTTACCCATTCCTCTGTTGGAGAACATCTGGGTTCTTCACAGACCTGGCTATTATAAATATGGCTACTATAAGCATAGTGGAATATTTGTCCTTATTATATGTTGGAGCATCTTCTGGGTATACTCCCAGGAATGGTATACCTGGGTCTTCTGGTAAGACTATGTCCAATTTTCTGAGGAACCACCAAATTGATTTACAGAGTGGTTGTAACAGCTTGCAATCCCATCAGCAATGGAAGAGTGTTTCTCTTTCTCCACATCTTTGCCATCATCTGCTGTCACCTGAGATTTTTATCTTAGCCATTCTGACTGGTGTAAGGTAGAATCTCAGGGTTGTTTTGATTTGCATTTCCCTGATGACTAAGAATGTTGAATAATTCTGTAGGTGCTTATCAGCCATTTGGAATTTCTCAGTTGAGAATTCTGTGTTTAGTTCTGTACCCGATTTTTAATAGGGTTAATTGGTTCTCTGGCATCTAACTTCTTGAGTTCTTTGTATATATTGGACATTAATTATCAATCCGATATAGGGTTGGTAAAGATATTTTCCTAATCTGTTGGTTGCCGTTTTGTCCTATCAACAGTGTCCTTTGCCTTACAGAAGCTTTGCAATTTTATGAGGTCCCATTTGTCAATTCTTGATTTTAGAGCATAAGCTATTGGTGTTCTGTTTAGGAAAATTTCCCCTGTGCCTGTGTGTTTAAGACTCTTCCACACTTAATTTTTCTATTAGTTTCAATGTGTCTGATTTTATGTGGAGGTCCTTGATTCATTCAGATTTGAGTTTTATACAAGGAGATAAGAATAGATTGAGTTGCATTCTTCTACATAATAACCACCAGCTAAAAATGCACCATTTGTTGAAAATGCTGTCTTTTTGCCACTGGATGGTTTTAACATCCTTGGAAAAGATCAAGAGACCATAGGTGTGTGGCTTCATATCTGGGTCTTCAATTCTATTCCATTATCTACCTGTCTGTCACTGTTCCAATACCATGAAGGTTTTCTTTTCTTTTTTTCTTTTCTTTTCTTTTCTTTTTTTCCTTTTTTTTTCTTTTTTCTTTTTTTTTCAACAGCAGTTACTCTTTAGCACAGGGATGGTGATTCCCCACAGAAGTTCATTTATTGTTGAGATTTTTTTTTTTCTATCCTGGGTTTTATGATTTTCCATATGAATTTGCAAATTGCTCTTTCTAACTCTATGAAGAATTGAGTTGGAAATTTAAAGGGGATTGCATTGAATCTGTAGACTGCTTTTATAAGATGGCAATTTTTACTATATTAATCCTGCCAATTCATGAGCATGGGAGATCTTTCCATCTTCTGATATCTTCTTCGATTTCTTTCTTTAGAGTCTTGAAGTTCTTGTCATACAGAACTTTCATTTGCATAGTTAGAGTCACACTAAGATATTTTATTTTATTTGTGTCTATTGTGAAAGGTGTTGAACCCTAATTTCTTTCTCAGCCCGTTTATCCTTTGAGTAGAGAAAGACCACTGATTTCTTTGAGTTACTGTTATATCCAGCCACTTTGCTGAAGATGTTTATCAGGTTTAAGAGTTCTCTGGTGGAATTTTTAGGTCACTTAATTACACTATCATATCATCTGCAACTACTGATATTTTAATTTGTTCCTTCCCAATTTGTATCATCTTGACCTTCTGTTGGTGTCTAATTGATCTGTTTAGGACTTGGAGTACTCTATTGAACAGGTAGGGAGAGAGTAGACAGATTTGTCTATTCCCTGATTTTAGAGGGATTGCTTAAAGTTTCTCTCCATTTAGTTTGATGTTGGCTACTGGTTTGCTCTATATTACTTTACTATGTTTAGGTATGGGCCTTGAATTCCTAATCTTTCTAATACTTTTATCATGAAGGTGAGTTGGATTTTGTCAAATGTTTTCTCTACATCTAATGAGATGATCGTGTGGGTTTATTTTTCTTTGAGTTTGTTTATATAGTGGATTACATTCATGCATTTCTGTATATTGAATCACTGCATCCCTGGGATAAAGCCTCCTTGATCATAATGGATTATCGTTTTGATGACTTATTTTATCCAATTTGAGAGAATTTTGATGAGCATTTTTGCATCAATATTCTCAAGGGAAACTGGTCTGAAGTTCTCTTTCTTTATTGGGTCTTTCTGCAGTTTAGATATCAGAGTAATTGTGGCTTCATATAATGAATTGGGTAGTGTTCTTTCTATTTCTATTTTGTCGAATAGTTTGAGGAATATCGATATTAGGTCTTCGTTGAAGGTCTGATAGAAGGTAAACCCATCTAATCCTGGGTTTTGTTTTTTTTTTAAGACTATTACTGACTGCTTCCATTTATTTAGGGGTTATGGGACTGTTGAGATATAGTTTATGTGAGCCTGATTTAACTTTGGCACCTGGTAGTTGTCTAGTAAATTGTCCACTTCATTCATATTTTCTAGTTTTGTTGAGTATAAGCTTTTGTAGTAGGATCTGATGATTTTTCAGATTTCCTTAGTTTCCATTGTTATGCCACCCTTTCATTTCTGATTCTGGTGATTTTGATACTGTCTCTGTGCCCTCTGGTTTGCTTGACTAAGGATTTATCTACCTTGTTGATTTTCTCAAAGAACCAGCTCCTGTTTTGTTGATTCGTTTTATCGTTCCTTTTTGTTTCTACTTGGTTGATTTTAGCCCTGAGTTTCATTATTTCCTGCCATCTATTCCTCTTTTGTGTATTTGCTTCTTTTTGCTCTAGAGTTTTTAGTTGCTATCAAGCTGCTAGTGTATGCTCTCTCTAGTTGCTTTTTGGAGGCACTCAGAGCTATGAGTTTTCCTCATAGCACTATTTTCATTGTGTCCCATAATTTTGTGTATATTGTGGCTTTAATTTCATTCAATTCTAAAAAATCTTTAATTTATTTCTTCCTTGACCAAGTTATCATTGAGTAGAACATTGTTCAATTTCCACCTGTATTTGGGCTTTCCATTGTTTTTTTTTGTTGTTGTTGTTGTTACTGAAGACCAGCCTTAGTCCATACTGATCTGATAGGATGCATGGAATTATTTCAATCTTCTTGTATCTGTTGAGGCCTAATTAGTGACATATTTTATGTTCAGTTTGGGATAAGAAACTGTGAGTTGCAGAGAAGAAGTTATATTCTTTTGTTTTAAGATAAAATATTCTATAAACACCTCTTAAATACATTTGTTTTAAATTTTCTGCAAGTTTTAATGTGTCTGTTTTTTGTTTCTCTTTCCATGATCTGGCCATTGATGAGAATGGGTTGTTGAAGTCTCCAACTATTTATTGTATGAATTGCAATGTGTGCTTTGACCTTTAGCAAAGATTATTTAATGAATGTTGGTACCCTTGCATTTAGAGCATAGATGTTCAGAATTAAGAGTTCATCTTGGTTGATTTGATGAGTATGAAGTATCCCTCATCTATTTTGATCACTTTAGGTTGGTGAAGTCAATTGTACTCCATATTAGAATGGCTACAGTAGCTTGTTTATTGGGACCATTTGCCTAGAAAATTGTTTTCCAACCTTTTAATCTGAGGTAGTGTCTGTCTTTGTCATTGAGGTGGGATTCCTGTATGCAGTAAAATGTTGAGTCCTCTTTATGTATCCATTCTGTTAGTCTATGTCTTTTTATTGGGGAATTGAGTCCATTGATATAAAGAGATATTAAGTAAATGTGACTGTTGCTTACTGATATTTTTGTTGTTACAGGTGGAATTATGTTTATGTGACTCTCTTCTTTTTGGCTTGTTAAAAAGTTATTTTCTTGCCTTTACTAGGTTGTAGTTTCCTCCCTTGTATTGGAGTTTTCTATCTATTTTCCTTTAAAGTGCTGAATTTGTGGAAATGTACTATCTAAATTTGTTTTTGTCATGGAATACTTCGGTTTCTCCATCTAAAATAATTGGCAGTTTTGCTGGATATAATAGCCTGGGCTGGTATTTGTGATCTCTTAGGGCCTGTACAACATCTGACTAGGATCTTCTGGATTTCATAGTCTGGTTTACTTCTGATAGGTCTGCCTTTATATGTTACTTGACCTTTTTCCCTTAATGATTTTAATATTCTTTCTTTGTTTTTTGAATTTGGTGTTTTGATTACTATGTGACAGGAGAAATTTCTTTTCTGATCCAATCTATTTGGCATTCTTTAGTCTTCTTGTATGTTCATGGGAATCTTTTTTTTTTTTTTTTTTTTTTTTTTTTTTTTTTTTTTTTTTTTTTTTTTTTTTTTTTTTTTTTTTTTTTTTTTTTTTTTTTTTTTTTTTTTTTTTTTTTTTTTTTTTTTTTTTTTTTTTTTTTTTTTTTTTTTTTTTTTTTTTTTTGGATAGTGAAATTTTTTTCTATAATTTTGGTGAAGATATTTACTGGCCTTTTAAGTTGGAAATCTTATCTCTCTTCTATACCTATCATCCTTAGGTTCGGTCTTCTCATTGTGTCCTGGATTTCCTGTATGTTGGGGTTAGGAGCATTTTGCTTTTGCATTTTCTTTGACTGTTGTGTCAATGTTTTCTATGGTATGTTCTGTCCCTGAAATTCTCTCATCTTTCTCTTGTATTCTGTTGGTGATGCTTGCATCTATAACTCCTGGCTTCTTTCCTAGGTTTTCTTTCTCCAGAGTTGTCTCCCTTTGTGATTTCTTTATTGTTTCTACTTCTATTTTTAGATCCTGTATGGTTTTGTTCAATACCTTTACCTGTTTGATTTTGTTTTCTTGTAATTCATTAAGGAATTTTTGTGTTTTCTCTTTAAGATCTTCTACTTGTGTTCCTGTGATATCTCCTGTATTTCCTTAAGAGAGTTTTTTTATGCCCCTGTTAAAGTTCTCTATCAACATCATGAGTTGTGATTTTTAATCAAAATCTTGCTTTTCTGTTATGTTGGGCTATTTAGGACTTGCTCTTGTGGGGGAACTGGGTTCTGATGATGCCATGTAGTCTTGGTTCCCTGTTAGCAAGGTTCTTGCATTTATCTTTTGCTATCTGGTTATCTCTGTTGTTAGTTGGTTTTGTTGTTTCTGGCTTGAGCTTATCCCTCTTTTCGGCCTGTAATCCTGTGTCAGCACTCATGGGAGACCAGCTTTCCTCTAGCAGAACCCATGCACAGAAGTCTGTTGAATAGTCCCATATCCTCGGTCCAGATTTTCGATGAAAGGACCCTATCCCAACTGTTCCACAGCTCCTCTGGCATGTGTAGTCCTGGCTGCTCCTGCTTTAGACTGTCACTGGAGAGAAAATTGTGATATCACCTCCAAGACCTGGAATCAGAGCACTCCCTAGAGACCAGCTCTCCCCTGGCACAACCCTTGCATAGAGGGCTGTGGTACAGTCTCAGCTTCTGAGTGCAGAGGGAGGTAGGAAGGAACCTATCCCAGCTGCTCCACTCTTCCTCCATCCTGTACCTTTTTGTAGCTATTCACCATGATTTATCTTTTGTATCTTTAATGGCAGCTATTCCAATGGATTTGAGTGATTTATAATTGTATTTTGATTTGTATCTAATTAGTAAATGGTATCAAGGATTTTGTTTTCATATATCTTTTGGACATTTACTTGTCTTATGTGAAACAGTATTTGTATAAGCCTGTACAGCACTTTTACATTAGATTAATTTTTGTGGTTCTTTTTGGCTCTTGATTTTGAATTTCTTATAAATTCTTAGTAGTTCTATATCAGATTTATGACCTATAAATAGTTCCTAGCACTTTATAAATTGTTTCTTCAGTTTGTAGTGATTGATTTGCTTTACCAAAGCATTTTAATTTAATGTAATCTCGCTTTTTTTTACACCTGATTGGCTATTAATTTGAGGTCAAATGAATTTTTAAATAACTAAGTGCTTAAACAAATCTCTGAAGAAGTATTTTCTCATTTTGGTTAGTTTTATATTTTCTGGTGCTGTGTTTAAGTCTTTGATCTATCTTGAATTGACTTAGGTAAATGGCAGGCAATTTGAATCTTCAGTACATGGATATATAGCTACCAATGAAACAATCATTTAGAAAGCTAACCTTCCATTTGCTGTTTTCTTCACATTTTTGTGAAAAATTAATTTTAAAAGTATAAACTTTTTCTGGTTTTTCTATTATGCCTCTTTTGTCTAAGACCCTTTCACAAAAAAATATGTTATTTTATCTAATGTATTTTTTAATGAGGTAGTAATATGATAAAAAATGGTACATTTTGCTCAATGTTTATCTATTTTGCATTTATTAATTTTAGACTTGTAATTATAATGAAAAGTAGGTTTGAGACTCTGTATACCACTATGAGATGTCACCAAACGTAGTAACATACTAGAGAAACAGATATGAGTTCATATACATCCAGCAACTTATATTTCCAAAAAAATAGATAAACTCACATAACAAGGTATACAAGTGTACCTAATACTTTATACATTTGCTTACGGTGTGCAATGTCATATGTTTGGTACTTTTCACTTCAGAGTAAAAAGCTAAACTGTTTTCACTTAGTTTTTTTTTTTTTTTCTTTCTTTCTACTAGTAACATATGTTTTATCCCATCATTCATTCATGATATACTGAGCATCTCAGAACTGAGACAATAAAATATGACAAATGAGATCTGCTATTGTATGGCTTATAATATAGAAAGAAAGAAACATTTTGTGTTTATATGTAAAACAATATAATAGACAATTTGTTATATTATAAGTAATATAATATGTATTAATAAGAAGGATTTAAATTTTCAAATAATTGATTAAAATAATATTATAATCACTGGACTCAGTACACGTGTACCTTTTAAACCAGGATAATAAAATAAATATAGGATATAACATCAGTGATCATGATGAATTAAAGTCCTAAATATTTCCCCTTACCATAAATCCAACAAAACAACTGTGATATAGTACACATCATACTCGAGGTAAAATTTCTAAAGGTTTCTAAAAGGCAAAAGTGAATTTTGTAACCTTTTAAACATAGCACTAGAAGATTTGGTAAGGATAATTACACATGACACAAGATTTAAAGAGACAGAATTTGGAAACGGAAGTCCTACTACTTTTGAAGATTACATTATGTTATATCTATATACCTCTCTATGGCAAAACATGAAAATAAATAAAATTTCAGGACACAAAATCAACTGATATAAATTAGCATTGTTTCTATACATAACAAACTTTGAACATAAGACCCTAACATTTCATCAATAGTATGAAAAATAAATATATCCTGCTCTTATCCATTAAATGAGTAACTGAGTAAAGTGTATGTGGCTTGTAGAAAAAAATCTAAGCCAAACTGTTGGCTAATATTCTGTTCTTCTGTAGAAGACATTAAGCATATGATCTTGTATGTATTAAGCAAATACATGAGTCCTTAGTTACACCTATATCCCATTTTTTATAAGGATTTAATTATCTATTTATTTGAAACTATTTATTTTTGAGTATATGGGGACACATATTTGTCCCTTTCTTATGTTAAACTCTACCTGTGACCAATATGGTTTCTGATAATGTTTAAGAACTTTAAATTGGCCCCTTCCGGTCAGCACCAGAGCCGGGTCACCTTGGGCACAGGGTCTGTGCACACCTCCATGGTCCCTAGAGGACTCTCCAAGTGATCTTGGGACCACTGGTGAGTGGAGCACAACATCTGTTCCAATCCAATCGCATGGGACGTGAGACAGCATCTGGGAGGCAGACAAATGGCAAGACCAGGGCCACAGGTACCTACCAGTTAGCACCAGCACCAGGTCACCTTGGGTGCAGGGTCTGTGCACTCCCCCACGGTCCCTAGAGGTATTTCCACGCGTTCTTGGGACCACTTACCAGGCAACTCCAAACTCCTCAAAGGAGAGACCACTTCCAGGCATTGTAACACGCCCAGGATACTAGGACAACAGTATCCCAGGATAACAGGAGGTGGATCACACTAGTATTCCAGGGTCTCAGTGGAACTTGACTGCCAAGAACCCAGACACACCCAGAATATCAGGTTCACAGGAGCCCACAATCAAAAGATCATAGTGAAAGCTGGACTCGGAGGAGTCCAAAACCAACTGGGATTATAAGAAGAACAGGCTCTAGTCAGATATATTGAGGACAACAAGCACCTGAGATAATCAGATGGCAGGAGGCAAGCATAAGAACAGAAGCAACAGAAACCAAGGTTACTTGGCATCATCAGAACCAAACTCTCACACCATGGCAAGTCCTGGATACACTATCACACCAGAAAAGAAAGACATGGATTTAAAGTCACTACTCATGATAATGATGGAGGACTTTAAGAAGGAAATACAGGAAAACACAGGTAAACAACTAGAAGCATTTAAAGAGGAAAAACTTAGAGAGTTACAGGAAAACAATACCAAACAGGTGATGGAATTGAATAAAAAAAATCCAGGACCTAAAAATGGAAGTAGAAACAATAAAGAAAACCCAAAAGTAGATAACCCTGGAGATAGAAAATATAGGAAGAAAAAAAAATCAGGAACTATAGATACAAGCATCAGCAACAGAATACAAGAGACAGAAGAGAGAATCCCAGGTGCAGATTCCATAGGGAGCATAGACACAACAATCAAAGAAAATGCAAAATGCAAAAAGATCCTAAATCAATATATTCAGGAAATCCAGGACACAATGAGAAGACCAAACCTATGGATAATAGGAGTAGATGAGAATGAACATTCTCAACTTAAAGGGCCAGCAATTATCTTCAACAAAATCATAGAAGAAAACTTTCCATACCTAAAGAAAGAGATGCCCATAAACATACAAGAAGCCTACAGAACTCCAAATAGACTAGACCAGATAAGCGATTCCTCCCAACACATAAAAATCAGAACAACAAACACACTAAATAAAGACAGAATATTAAAAGCAGTAAGGGAAAAAAGTCAAGTAACATATAAGGGCAGGCCTATTAGAATTACTCCAGACTTCTCACCAGAGACTATGAAAGCCAGAAGATCCTGGACAGATATTATACAGACACTAAGAGAACACAAATGCCAAACCAGGTTGCTATAACCAGCAAAACTCTCAATTACCATAGATGGAGAAAGCAAAGTGTTCCATGACAAAATAAAATTCATACAATATCTTTCCAATAATTCAGCCCTTCAAAGGATAATAACAGAAAAACACCAATACAAGGACAGAAACTCCGCCCTAAGAAAAGCAAGAAAGTAATCCTTCAACAAACCTAAAAGAAGACAGCCACAAGAAGAGAATCCCAACTGTAGCAACAAAAATGACAGGAAGCAACAATTACTGTTCCTTAATATCTCTTAATATCAATGGACTCAATTCCCCAATAAAAAGACATAGACTGTCAGACTGGCTACACAAACAGGACCCAACATTTTGCTGCTTACAGGAAACACACCTCAGAACAACAAAAGACAATCACTACCTCAGAGTGAAAGGCTGGAAAACAATTTTCCAAGCAAATGGTCCGAAGAGACAAGGTGGGGTAGCCATTCTAATATCAAATAAAATAGACTTTCAACCCAAAATTATCAAAAAAGACAAAGAAGGGCACTTCATACTCATCAAAGGTAAAATCTTCCAAGAGTAACCCTCAATTCTGAATATTGACAACTTCCTAGACAGATATCAGGTACCAAAATTAATCACGATCAGATTAATGAGTACAGAAGAGGCACTGAATAATTTCACACTGAGATTATAAGATAATACAGTAAAGTCTTTGTGTTTGACCTTACTCCTCTTACTTGCTTATTTCCTTAAAATACATTTCCATTGAATAAAGAACATAAATGTACTCCAGTATAACTTAATATTTTCCTTCCTAAAATCAAGATGTTGTAAGCATATATAAATGTTTAATTTTATGTTTTTCTGAGTTGTTATAGAAGGGATAGCCAAAAGAGAGCTAATGTCATTTCTCTCATTATCCAAATAATAAGAAAAAGGAACTACATTGCTCTAAGGATTTTGGAGAATGTGTCACAGAGATATTAAAGAACATACCTCTTACAATTCCATAACATTTCCATTTTGTCCATATTGGGCCTGTAAAGATGATAGAAGCATCAAGTAATGAGAATGAGTTATTGTAGGTAAGTCTGACTGCAGTATCAGTTGCAGCTACTATACTATATGCTGTTTATTGCTTAACTGTGTTAAAATAACTACAGTGGGATTAAGATATTAGTGTCCCAGAGAAATCGCACATTTTTATTTATTTTATTTATGTATTTGACTGAGTCAGAGTGTGCACAGATACTTGGTAAAACTTTGTTCTATATATGTTTGTCAGAGTATTTTAAACATGATTACCATCTCAATAATTAAACAGGAAATATCAGATTAGCTTATATAGAAGGGTGAGTCTTATTCAGTTGATTGAAGACTTTCCTAGGTTTATAGCAAACTTTTGCCTGACTTATGTTATAAAATAGTCTATCACTGAAGATAAACATTGGCTGTGAACTGCCATGTGAGGGGTGAGAAATAAATCAAGGTTCTCTGGAAAAGGAGCATGTGCAATGCTCATAAAAACTGTGCCATTTCTGTAGGCCTTCAATTTCTTATAACAAGTTTCTTTTTTCTTTCTGGGAAATCAATATTTTTTTCCAGAAAACCTTCATTATACAACTTACTCTGAGTTAAGTGCAAGGATTATTTGAATAAAATTTACAGTCTTTCATTATCTTTTAAAACAATAATGAACTAAACTAAAATTATATTTCAGGAGCACTTTAAATATATATGAAATGAAGCTATTATAGTATTTTATTATATATTTAAGTTGTCAATAAATATTTTATTCAATGCATTTCTTTAATAAACTATCTAATTTTTCCTCCAAAAATGCTAAGTACTACAAATACTCCTTATGTCAAGGAACTAAATGACTTTAAGCTTGATAAAAAATGTATTAATTATTAATACATTATGTACTTTGACTTTTTTATCTTCTTGTCACCACTATACATTTTATCAATTTACCCTTTTTATTTTCACAGTTCATTGGAACTCATTATATTCATATTTGTAGTATATCTACCACCAACTATCTCCAGAACTGAAACCATACCTATGAAAATTACCTTACCTTACTCTTCCCTAATGTCACTGGAAACTACTACTATATTTCTAGACCCATAAATTTTACTATACACACCTTAGAGACTGAGAATCAAGTGATACCGTTTCCTTTTCATTTGGCTTACTTCATTTTTTCATATAATTTCCATGCTTCAATTAAGTTGTTTTTTTCCTTCAAGATTTTAAGTTTAATTGTGTGTGTGTATGTGTGTGTGTGTGTGTGTGTGTGTGTGTGTGTCTGTGTGTGTGTGTCTGTGTGTGTGTGTGTGTCTGTGTCTGTGTGTGTGTACATGTGAGTGCCAAAGCCCTTGGAAATACCAGGTGTCACATCCCTAGATCTACAGTAATAGGTAGTTGTAAACCACCCAAAATGGATAAAACTGAGATGACAGCATATGTTGGAGAAGATGTGGAGAAAATGAACACTTCTCCACTGCTGGTGGCATTGAAAACTGGTGCAACCACTCTGGAAATCAATCTGAATATTCCTCAGAAAAAAAAGGGATATATATATATATATACCTGAAGACCCAGCTATACCACTCTTGGACATATACCCAAAAGATGCTCACCATACCATAGATGTGCAAGCTCCACTATGATTATAGCAGCTTTACCTGTGATAGCCAGAAGCTGGAAACAACCCAGATGTCCCACAATGGGAGAATGGATTCAGAAAATGTAGGTCATTTATACAACAGAATACTATTAAGAACAGGACTTCATGAGTTTTGCAAGCAAATGGATGAAACTAGAAAATATCATCCTGAGTGAGGTAACTCAGACATATAGGACATGCATGGTATGTAGCCAAAAAAGTACAGAATACCCAGCATAAAATCTATAGAACTCAAGAAGATTAACAAACAGAAGGGCCCAAGTGAGGATGTATTAATCTCAGTTGTGAGGGAGAAGAAAGCAATCATGGGGGCATAGGTAGAAAGGGACCTGGTTGGAAAGGAGCAGGGAGAGGAAAAGGGGAACGTGATCAGGTATTGTGAGGATAAACAGGAGTGAAGCCCTGAGGGCCAACAGAAATGATTAAACAGGCAAATTCAGGAGGTAGAATGTGGTGGGAGTGGGGGTGAGGGTGGGGCTGAGGGTGGGGATAGGGGTGGGGTGGGGGTGGGATGCTACATCCACTCCAGTAGTGACTTGCTTGGCAGGACTGAAAACCTGGAAGCAGTCCTTAGGCAAAGAGTTTCAAAAGAAACCCATCCTCATAGAACCTTGGCATTCCCATAACTAGAAAGCCCCAGATTTGTCCCTGCAATATCATGGAGGGTCTCACATGGTTTCTTACAGTATTTTACTACATAAGAGTTAGAAATCTCAGGGCAAGCTTAACAAAGTATATACTTAGAATCTTCTACATCCAGGTATAGCAGGCTACATTGCATATTAGAAGCAAGTTCGTGAATTATTCTGACACATGGAGATTCCCCACAGATTCTTATCAGCACAACCAAGTTACCTTCACATGTAAGAATTTACCTAGGCCTAGGAAAGAGGGGGCTGTGGTAATACATTATTCATGAGAAATCCTGGTGCTAGTTTTCACAAGGCTTAAAGCACAAGTTGTAACTAGGGTGTGAAATCCTTACTTGTCACTAGCTGATCCTAGGCAGAGCTAGGATCATATACTGTTTATTATATACTGTAAATATTGCCTGGTTCCTGTAAATCCTTTTGATGTATTCATTCATTTTGTATTGTGTCATTGCAACTTGGTGGATGTATCTCTCACCTGGTTTCTTGTTACCCTGCTGTATAAAAAAGTTTGATGCTCAATCTCACAATTACATTCAGATTTCCACACACCCTCTTATGTGGTCTCTGTTTTTTACCCACATTCGACTCCTTGCCCACTTGCTTCCAGAGAACCTGATCCATGCAGACAGGGGGGCCAAAAGGGTCTGTGGCAGTGGGGAAGCCTCTAGAATGCACCAGAGACCTGAGAGATGAGAGACTCTCAGAAATCACAGGGAAGGACTTTAGATGAAATGCCCAACAGTGGGAAGAGTGAATTTTTAGAGTCTACCTCCAGTATAAAGGTAGGTTATCAAGTGGAGGGATGGAGCTGCCATCCCATAGCCAAAAACTTTGACCAGGATTTGTTACTGTCTGAAAGAACTGAAGGGATAAAAATGGAGAAGAGACCAAGTTGTGGTCTATCTCAAGGCGAGGGTCCAAAACCTGACAGTATTACTGATACTATGGTACACTTACTGACAGGAACCTAGCATGGAAACTCCCAACAATCAGTTGATCAAAACAGATGCAGATACTTACACTCAACCACTGGAGCAAAACTGGGGGTCTCTATGGTTAAATTAGGGAAAGGCTGGAAGAAATTGTGGAGGAAGATGACCCTATAGGAAGACAAACAGTCTCAACTAACCTGGACCATTGAGATCCCTCAGAAACCAAAGAGGCAGCATATACTAGCTGATATGATGACCCCTTAACCCCCAAACACATAAACTGCAGAGGACTGCCTTGTCTGGCCTAAGTGAGAGAAGAAGCACCTAACCTTCAAGAGACTTGAAGTCATAGGAAATGGGAAGGCCTAGAAGTGTGGGTGAGTGGGGATGTCTTCTTAGAGATGTGAGAGAAGGAATTGGATGAGGGCTTGTTGGAGGGCAGACATGACTATAAAAACAAATTAAAGATAAATTTTAAAAGAAAGAAAAACAAAATTATTTTCCCTTTTCTCCATTAATTGATTTGTATTCACTTTAAAATCTGGTCACTGATCTCCCCCCTATATCCCCTCACACAGCACCAGCCTTTCACCATCCATTTCTCCTCTGAGAATGGGAGGTCTTTCCTGGCTACCAACCCACCCTGGCACACCAAGTCACAGCAAGATGAGGCATATACTGTCATGCTGAGGCCAGACAATGCAGCTCAGTTAGGGGAAAAAGATCCACAGGTAGGCAAGAGTCTGATAAGGCCATTGTTCCAGTTTGGGGGGGGGATGCAAATGAAGATCAAGATGCTTATCTGCTACAAATATATGTGCAGGTAGCATAGGTCCAGCCCATGTATGCTCTTTGCTTGGTGGTTCAGTTACAGGGATCCCCCAAAATTCCAGGTTAATTGACTCTTTTACAATATTAAACAAATTGATCCTAATTCCAAAAGAAATTCACTGTATGTTTTTCTTCTTATACAGATCTTGTTGTAATGTGTATGTACATGTTTATATGTAAGTAGATATAAGCATGAATATAGTATAGAAAAGTCATGGCAAAATAATACTTTATATGATAAGGAATGTTAAAACAGAAAAATCACAAATGAGTCATAAAAAATGATATAAAGTTGATTATTGTTCTGATTTCAGTGCTGCCATAGCATATTTCTTTATTGGTGATGGGTGAGTACATAAAATTATAGTGAATAGTGGAAATGTAAAATGATAAGCAATCTCTACTTCTTCAGAACAGCCCTTCTATCTGTATAGAATGTCATTAAGATGTATAAAGTTATATGAAATAACATTTTGTAATTTTTATTTGCATTTGCTCAAAGATTTAGTGTTTACCTTCCTATATAAATACTGTTTTCAGTTCTTAAATATATTTTATTAAGTGTTTTGGTTGACATCTTTTGACTACTATTCAATTATATTTTAGTCTTATATGTATGTATGTATGTATGTATGTATGTATGTATGCATATATTTAAACTTCAGATTTTATTCCCCTAACTCCAGTCCCCACTCCCACTGTTCCACATCTCATAACTTCTTCTCACTCCACTGTTTCCATGAGGATGTCCCCACCCCCACCCCAACTCCACCCATCACCAAACCACACCTCTAAACTCCCTGGGGCCTCCAGTCTCTTGAGGGTTAGGTACATCTTCCCTGACCAAACCCAGACCCTGCAGTCCTCTGCTGTATGTGTGTTTTGGGCCTCATATCAGCTGGTGTATGCTGCCTGGATGGTAGTCCAGTGTTTGAGAGATCTTGGAGGTCCAGGTTAACTGAGATTGCAGACCCTCCTATAGGGTTGCCCTCTTCCTCAGCTTCTTCCAGCTTTCCCCTAATTTAACCACAGAGGTCAGTGGATTCTATCCATTGACTGGGTGCAAATATCTGCATCTGACTCTTTCAACTGCTTGTTGGGTCTTCCAGAGTACAGTCATAAGTCTCTTTTGTGAGTGCTCCATATCCTCAGAAATAGTGTCAGGCCTTGCGGCCTCCCCTTTAGCTAGATCCCACTTTGGTCCTGTCACTGGACCTTCTTTTCCTCACGCTCCTCTCCATTTACATCCTTGCAGTTCTTTCAGACAGGATCAATTATGGGTCAGAGTTTTTGACTGTGGGATGGCAACCTCATCCCTCACTTGATGCCCTGTCTTTCTGCTGAAGGTAGGCTCTACAAATCTCTCAACCCACTGAAGGATATTTCAGTTAGGGTCCCTCCCTTTGAATCCTGATAGTCTCTCATGTCCCAGGTCTCTGGTACAGTCTGGAGGGTCCCCTCAACCTCCTACCTCCCAAGGTTTCCTGTTTGTATTCTTTCTGCTAGTCTTCAGACCTTTTCCCTCACCCAATACCAGATCAGGATCTCCTCTTCCCTGCATCACCATCTTAACTGTAGGATTAAAAGAGTGCTTCATACAAAAGCCTTATCAAATGTATGATTTATTAATATTATTCCTACTTTGAGTTGATATTTAATCCTTCAGATATCAAAAACAATAAGAAATTTATATATAAATTTTGTGTATTTTCTTGCATTACTTATGTTTTGAACATATAAATAAATATTGCCAGCTACTAAAAGCAAGGACTTACTGAAATTCTTAGATGAATATATGGAACTAAAAAATATCATCCTGAGTGAAGTAGCGCAATCACAAAAGAGAATACATGGCATTCACACATGCTAGATATTACTCCAAATTCTCAGAATACTCAAGATATAATTCAGTAGCCTCCTACAGCATTAAACAGGCTGTTTCAGACCTTGCTGCCACTGAGAATGAGACCACCTGGGGTGGAGCCTTCAGATCTAGATGGTTTTTTTCTGTCACCTGCCACTGCTCTGCTCCAAGACATTGTTACCTGCTGAGTGGCTGAATCTTGCTTCCTAAGAAATTCCTGAGACAGCAGGCAACCCAGCTATTGACACCTTCTACCAACCTAGTGCTGTCAGCCTAATTGCTTATAGGCTGGCAAAGATTTGAAGACCCAGAAATGAATCCAAACACCTATGGTCACTTGATCTTTGACAAGGGAGCTAAAACCATCCAGTGGGAAAAGGACAGCATATTCAACAAATGGTACTGGCACAACTGGCGGTTATCATTTAGAAGAATGTGAATTGATCCATTCTTATCTGCTTGTACAAAGCTCAAGTCTGAGTGGGTCAAAGACCTCCACATAAAATCAGAGACACTGAAATTTATAGAGGAGAAAGTGGGAAAAAAACCTCAAAGATATGCGCACAGGGGAAAAATTTCTAAACAGAACAGCAATGGCTTGTGCTGTAAGATCAAAAATTAACATATGGGACCTCATAAAATTGCAAAACTCTGTAAGGCAAAAGAAACCTTCAGCAAGACAAAAAGGCTGCCAACAGATTGGGAAAGGATTTTTTACTAATCCTAAATCTGATCGGGGACTAGTATCCTACATCTGCAAAGAGCTCAAGAGGATGGACTCCAGAAAAATGAATAACCCCATTAAAAAATGGAGTGCAGAGCTAAACAAAGAATTCTCAACTGAGGAATGCTGAATGGCTGAGAAACACCTGAAAAAAATGTTCAACACCCTTAATCACCAGGGAAATGAAAATCAAAACAACTCTGAGATTCCACCGCACAGCAGTAAGAATGGTTAAGATAAAAAATTCAGGTGACAGTAGATGCTGGCATGGATGTGAAAAAAGAGGAACATTCCTCTATTGCTGGTGGGATTGCAAGCTGGTAAAACCACTCTGGAAGTCAGTCTGGCAGTTCCTCAGAAAATTGAACATAGTACTACCGGAAGATCCAGCAATACCTCTACTGGGCATATACCCAGAAATGTTCCAACTGGTAATAAGGACACATGCTCCACTATATTCATAGAAGCATTATTTATAATAGCCAGAAGCTGGAAAGAACCCAGATGTCCCTCAGCAGAGGATTGGAAACAGAAAATGTGGTACATTTACACAATGCAGTACTACTCTGCTATTAAAAACAATGAATTTATGAAATTCTTAGGCAAATGGATGTATCTGGAGGATATCATCCTGAGTGAGGTAACCCAATCACAAAAGAAGTCATTGGATATACACTCACTGATAAGTGGATATTAGCCCAGAAACTTAGAATACCCAAGATAGAATTTGCAAAACACAAGAAAATCAAGAAGGAAGACCAGCGTGTGGATACTTCATTCCTCCTTTGAATAGGAAACAAAATACCCATGAAAGGAGTTATAGAGACAAAGTTTGGAGCTAAGACGAAAGGATGGACCATCCAGAGACTACCCCACCCCGGGGATCCATCCCTTAATCAGTCACCAAACTCAGACACTATTGCATAGGACAGCAAGAGTTTGCTGAAGGGACCCTGATATAGCTGTCTCATCTGAGGCTATGCCAGTGCCTGGCAAATATAGAAGTAGATTCTCACAGTCATCTATAGGATGGAAAACAGGGCTCCCAATGGAGAAGCTAGAGAAAGTACCATAGAAGCTGAAGGGGTCTGCAACCCTATAAGAGGAACAACAATATGAACTAACCAGAATCCCCAGAGCTCATGTCTCTAGCTGCATATGTAGCAGAAGATGGCCTTGTTGGCCATCATTGGGAAGGGAGGCCCCATGGTATTGCAAACTTTATATGCTCCAATACAGGGGAAAGCTAGGACCAAGAAGTGGGAGTGGGTGGGCAGGGGAGCAGGGTGGGGGGAGGGGAGAGGGAACTTTAGGGATAACATTTGAAATGTAAATTAAGAAAATATCTAATAAAAAATTGACAAGTTAAAAAAAAAAAAAAAAAAAGAATGGATCTGCAGGATAATGTCTTTCCGGCTTTATAAGCACAGAATTTCAGTCAACATTGGCCCTTGATCAGAAATCTGTCTTGGTCTCATTTCTTCTCTTGAAGTTCCCTCCTTTATAGCTTGGGCCTCCCACTCAAGAACCCAGTTGGTGCGGCCACAAGTGGCTACACAATTCACAGACCACATGAAGCACAAGAACATGGAAGACAAAGTGTTCATGCTGTAGTCCTTCTTAGAAGGTAGAATAATTAGCCCACAGGAGGAAATCCAGAGACAAAATGTGGAGCAGAAACTGAAGGAAAGGTCATCCACAGACTGCTTCACCTAGGGATCCATCCCATATACAGACACCAAACCCAGACACTGGTGTGAATGCCAACAAGTGCTTGCTGTCAGGAGCTTCATATAGCTGCCTTTTGAGAGGCTCTGCCAGAGACTGACAAATACAGAGGTGGATGCCCATAGCCAACCATTGTACTGATCACTGGGTCCCCAATGGAGGAGTTACAGAAATGGCTGAAGGAGCTGAGGGTGTTTGCAACCCCATAGGAGGAACAATAATATCAAACAACCAGATCCCCCAGAGCTTTCAGGTAGCTAAACCACCAACCAAAGTGTACATTCATGGAGGGACCCATGAATCCAAATGAATATGTAGAAGAGGATGGCCCTTGTGGGGCTTCAGTGGTAGAAAAGTCCCTTGACCTGTGAATACTTGATAACCTAGAGTAGGGAATGCCAGAATGGGGAAGTGGGAGTGGGTTAATGAGTGAGTGGGGCAACATTGTCATGGAGGGGGAGGGGGTATGTATAAGGGGTTTATGGAGGAGAAACCAGGAAAGGGAGTAACATTTGAAAAGCAAATAAAGAAAATATCTAATAAAAATTTTAAAAATGACTAAAAATGTATATATTTTGATTAACAATTTATTTTGTTGAAATATATTTGTATTTATGCTAGCACAATACCGTTGAGTATCAAAATGTATTAAAATATGTAATTAATAAGAATAAGCCCTTTTTATTTTTTTATATTTAGTTTTGACTACATGGTATTGCTTGATATTCACTATTAATTTTATGATGACATTTTCTATTTCAGCAACTACTTCATTGAGATTTAGTTTTAGACATTAAATTCATAGATCAATACAATATAAATTAATATATTCATTTTAAGTTATAATAGTATCTCAACAACACAAAGTATTGACTTCATAAATGAGGCATCTTATTATTTATAACAACTTTTCTTGTAATAATATGTTATATTTTTATTATATTTTAACATCTTTTTGTAAGCTGAAAGAGGGCTCCACACTACTTTATTGCTGTTTTTAATCTTTCTACTAAAAAATGTATCATACAACTATTAGGTAGAATAATTTACCTCATAGTTGTATAATATAATATAGGATAATTGGTTACATGGTTTTCTAAGCATTCTTACATTCCATAAGTTGAGAGTAAATTTAAAGTAATAGTTCTTTTCATAGATCAATAAAGTTTAAAAAATTAAAACAGGATTGTTTATGTATATATTTCCATTAAGTTTACATAAATATCTGACTAAACTTTTATTATCTATCTTCTAAATCTATAAATTCATCATAACGTTAAAGCAATAATTTCTATGTCACAAGTTAGCACAGTTTTGTCTTATTATTTTGGAATTTTGTACAAATAGACTAATCCATAATTTATTTTCTTTCCTTGCACATACAATAAGTTGTCCATTCCCAGTTTATGACCATTTGTTGCCAGACAGTGACATCATTCCTAACATAGAAGGAATGTTTTTCTTGATCATAATTTGTTCCAAACCTAGTTTTTTTTTTCTAGTGCAATTAGCCCATGACACATGAAGGTTTACAGAGCTATATTTGCACCTATTATATAGGGTGCTTAAAATTACTTCTATCAGTTTGAGTTCTATAAAGTCATTTTCAGAAATTGTGAAATCATCAGTTTTTCTGTGCAGTGTTACTACCTGAGAGTACATCTTTGTGTTATCTGCAGAAAATTGGCCCAAGAGGGTAGACTGATGCTCAGAAATCTTTAGGCTATGTAATAATGGTAGGAAAGGCATATTAGCAGCAAGAAGAAGTCCTGAGATGAGGTCTCTGAGAACCCTGCACTATCTCAGAGCTCACCCACTGCAGTCATGCAAAACAGTGGGCCATCTCCAGAAAACGCACTTGCTTGACAGCCTTTTCTAGATAGCTTCTGTCAAGCTTCTGTATTTAGGGCTCAGAGAACACTGTGCATAAAGGGATGTAAAGACTATAAGGCACAAAATACCAGGAACTCTGTGGTAAGACAGTCTCTCTTAGAAGTAGCTGCATAAACAAGACCAGAATATCAATAGACCTAAAAATGTGTAATGGAAAAATATTGTGAGAGGTTCCATCCCTTGCTGGGAAAAGGAGAACTAACTTCTCCTAGGAATGAGGCCTCTTACTGTCTGTCCTATCCTAAATGGTCAGCCCTGACGTCATATATGCAAAATCAATAAATACCCAGACTCATTAAGTTGTTCTCAGAGTCTCTCACCTCCAAGGTCTATGGTGCATTCTTGGGGGGTTGGGAGAGAAGGTTTCCTCCAACCTCCTATTTCCTGAAGTTTCCTGTTTTCATCCTCTCTTCTGGCCCTCAGGGCTTATGTCCTCATTGCTTTTCCTCAACCAATACCAGAGGAGATTTCCCTCCCTACCCCCAATGCCTCCCCACCCTGCCCAATTTATTTGCCAGGTCCTTCCCTCCTCCCTCCCCACATGTGATTGTTTTCTTCTCTCTCTCAAGTGGAACTGAGGCATCCTCATTTGGGCACTTCAGCTTGTTGAGCTTTTTGAGTTCTGTGGATTGTATCTTGTATCTTGATATCTTGGGTATTCTATACTTTTCTTTTCTTTTCTTTTCTTTCCTTTCCTTTCCTTTTTTTTTTTTTTTTTTTTTTTTTTTTTTTTTTTTTTTTTTTTTTTTTTTTTTTTTTTTTTTTTTTTTTTTTTTTTTTTTTTTTTTTTTTTTTTTTTTTTTTTTTTTTTTTTTGCTAATATCCACTTATTAGTAAGTACCATGCATATCCTTTTGGGTCTAAGTTACCTCATTCGGGATGATACTTTCTCGTCCATCAATTTGCCTGCAAAACTCAGGACATCCTCGTTCTTAATAGCTGAGTAGTATTCCATTGTGGAAATGAACCACAGTTTCTGTATCCATTCTTCTGTATTTGGACATATAGGTTTTTTTCAGCTTTTGGCTATCACAAATGAGGCTGCTATGAACATAGTAGAACATGTGCCCCTGTGGCATGGTGGAGTATGTTTTGGGTATAGTGCCAAGAGTGGTATAGCTGGATCTTCAGACAGATCTATTTCCAATTTTCTGAGGAACCTCCAGATTGATTTCCAGAGCAGTTGTACCAGTTTGCAATCCCACCAGCAATGGAGAAGTGTTCTTCTTTCTCTACATCTGCTCCAAGATGTGTTGTCACCTGATTTTTATAAGATGGAATCTCAGGGTCGTTTTGATTTGCGTTTCTCTGAACAATAAGGACTTTGAATATTTCTTTAGATGCTTCTCAGCCATTCAATAATCCTCAGTTTTAAATTCTTGGTTTAGTTCTATACCCCATTTTTTATTGGGTTATATTATTACTATTATTATTATCATCATCATCATCATTATTATTATTAATTATTATTATTGGTGATTAACTTCTTGAGTTCTTTGTATATTTGGTATATTTGCCCTATATAGGATATGATGTTAGTGAAGATTTTTTTCCCAGTCTATAGGTTGTTGCTGATTTGTCTTATTAACTATGTCCTTTGCCTCACAGAAGCTTTCCACTTTCATACATTAACATCTTTGGATGCATCAATTCCTACATCTTTTGGTTGTTTTGATACTAAAGTAAACATGAATGTTTTCTTAATTTCCTCTTAATTTGCTATTACATCAAAGACATTTGATTTTATTTTTATACTGTACACCACAATTTACTTGGAATTTATTGACTCTAATAGATTTTCTGTGGTACTACAAGACATCATATCATTAAGTTTTGTAGTCTTGATCATGTGTTATTATGATACTTTTTACCACTTAACTTCCATGACAATTATTAAACTAAAAGGAAGTTATAAGTGAAAAAATATCTTCTTGTGATTGATGTTAGATGAAAAGTTTTAAGGACACGATCCTTACACATTATGTTACTTGTAGTTTTTCTTTACTCAAACTTGATTTTCAAGAACTTTTTTTTATAGTTTTCATTTGATCAGTATCTTTTCATGAAAGACTTATTTTAATGTCTTCTTTTCTATATCAGTTTTTTATGAATATGCACAGGATATGTCTTAAGTTGTGTATTGAAACATTCAGTCATTTCATTCCCCTTGGAAAATGTGATATTTTAAATGTGTGATTAGACTCAACTTGATAGCATTTTACTAAAACTTTTTATTTAAGCATTTATTAGTAATACTGGTTTGTAGTTTTATGTGCCTAGTTTTTGTATCATGATTACTTGGTATTCAGAGTATGGATATAATTGCCTCTTCAACTTTTATGGACATTGTTTGACAAAAGAAGTTATTGATTGTCTTTTATTAGTAGATAAATTTATTATTCAATCCAATTGGCCTATTGATTTTTTGTTTGTTTGTTTCTTTTTGTTTGTTTGTTTGTTTTTGCTGGAAGATTCTGCTACCACTTTAAATACCTTACTGTTGCAGTTAATTTATGATTTTTATTCATTCAAATTAAGTTTGAGTAGACTATGTCCTTGTATGTGTAGAAATCATAGAAGCAATATTGTTCAAAATCTCCACAAATTCATAAAAAAATAACATAAGTGTAAAACCTAACCAAGTGAATGAAAGATTTTCCTATATAATAAAAACTTTAAATACTAAAAATAATAGGAAGATGCTAGAACATGGAAAGACTTTCAGTGCACATGAATCAGAAGAATTAATCCAATGAAAATGACCATTCTATCAAAAGTAATCTATGGATTCAATGCAGTCACAATATCAATTTATTTTCCATATTTCACATAGAAATAAATAAAAATATATTTATGTGGCATAAAAGGTCATGTATCAACAAAATAATACCAAAAATAGAGTGTTGTAGATATTAATGTAACTGATTTCAAGTTGTATGATAGAACCATGTAATAAAAACTATATGGTGCTCCCAGCCAGAGCACCCCCACCCCTCCATCTTTCTTCTGAGCCTAGTGGATGCAGCTAGGGCCTTTCCTGTGCTTGCTACACCCCAGGACTTTAAGATCACATCGGGGTTACTCGTGAGTGGAGTGCAGCTGTGGTTTTTGGGAGCAGTGGGGGAGCGGTGGTGGCCCGCAGGGGCAGGAACCAAGGAACTCTGCCCCACCGGAGGCTGGGCCTCTCCCGGCCAGAACACCTCCCACCCCGCCGTCTTTCCTCTGAGCCCAGTGGATGCAGCTAGGGCCTTTCCTGTGCTCCTCACACCCCAGGACTTTAAGATTACATTGGGGTTGCATCGTGAGTGGAGTGCAGTGGTGGTTTTGGGAGCAGTGGGAGAGCCGTGGCCTGCAGGGGCAGGAACCGACCAGCCCTGCACCACTCGGGGCTCGGGCCACAGGCGCTGTCCACTCTCCTAGGCTCTTTCGGGACTCCCCAAGCTATCTCGGGACATGAGGTGAGCAGGGGAACACAGCCTCTGTTCCGGCCCAATCTTGTGGAACTTGAGACACCAGCTGGGAGATTGATAAAAGCCCAGGGCAGAACAGCGGGTCCTTTCTGGTCTGCACCAATGCCAGGTCTCCTCGGGCAGAGATGGCAGGAGGCAAGCATAAGAACAGAAGCAACAGAATCCAAGGGTACTTGGCATCACCAGATCCAAACTCACCCACCACATCAAGTCCTAGATACAACAGCACACCAGAAAATCAGGACATGGATATAAAATCACTCATCATGATGATGATGGAGGACTATAAGAAGGAAATGCAGGAAATCACAGATAAACAACTTAGAGAGATACAGGAAAATAATACCAAACAGGCGATTGAATTCAACAAAGCCATCCATGACCTAAAAATGGAAGTCGAAACAATTAAGAAAAACCAAAAGGTGATAACCCTGGAGATAGAAACCATAGGGAAAAAATCAGGAACCATAGATATGAGCATCAGCAACAGAATACAAGAGATAGAAGAGAAAATCTCAGGCACAGAAGATTCTATAGGGAGTATAGACACGACAATCAAAGAAAATGCTTTTAGCAAAAAGATCCTAATGCAAAATATCCAGGAAATACAGGACGCAATGAGAAGACCAAACTTAAGGATAATAGGAGTAGATGAGAATGTTGAACAATTAATGTTAATTATTAATAATAATTAATTAATAATTAATGTTAATTATTAATTAATAATTAATGTTGAATAATTAATCAGTTATTAATGTAACTGATTTCAAGTTTTATGATAGAAGCATGTAATAAAAACTATATGGTGATGACGAAACAGATACATTGATCAGTAGAATTGAATTTATGCTCACATGTTAACCCACACTACATTACCTGAGGTTTACAAATATTCCAACATCATATACTGGAGAATGTCAAGCTCTTTAACAAATGGTTCTTGAAAAACTAGATATCAACATGCAGAAATAAGAAAGAAAGAAAGAAAGAAAGAAAGAAAGAAAGAAAGAAAGAAAGAAAGAAAGAAAGAAAGGAGGGAGGGAGGGAGGGAGGGAGGGAGGGAAGGAAGGAAGGAAGGAAGGAAGAAAGAAAGAAAGAAAGAAAGAAAGAAAGAAAGAAAGAAAGAAAGAAAGAAAGAAAGAAAGAAACTAGATCCTTAATCTCACACCTTTCACAAAACTTAACTTGAAATTGGCAAACTTGGTTGTTGTTGTTGTTGTTGTTGTTGTTGTTTTTTCGAGAAAAGGCTTCTTTGTATAGTCCTGGCTTTCCTGGAAATCACTCTGTAGACCAGGCAGGCCTCGAAATCAGAAATCTCCTGTCTCTGCCTCCCAAGTGCCAGGACTAAAGGCATAGATCACCACTGCCTGGCAATGAACTTGAAATTTAATACAAGACCTGATACCCTAAAATTTTTAGAGAGAAATAATAAAACACTTTTACTTTCAGTGAGGGCTTTCGTACATGAATCTTTTAACAGAGATATTAATCTAATAACTAAAAAATTAGGATCTCATGAAATTAGAATTGTCTTAGTTATTTAAATTTCTACAGAATGAAAGAAAATTTGTTATTAACCCAACAGAAGACATGAGTTCAGAATAATTAAAGAACTCAAGAAACTATAAATTGAAAAAGTAAATAAAACAATTTTAAAATGGGATTCTGTACTTAACAGAAAGTTTTCAAAATAAATGCAAACAAACACATAAAACAGTGCTTAATATCATTAACTAGCAGGAAAATTACAGCTGAAAAAATCAAAATATAGACAAATGACTAAGTAAAATGTGATGCATAGATACAATGTAACATCACTTGGCTGTAAAGGAAAATGAAATAAACTTTGTAGTTAAATGAATTGCTTTTATCAGCACTTCCCCAAAATAGAGTACTACAGAAGACTAGGTAGGACTGGAAAAGCCTGAAGATTTCTATGAAATCTGAACATCACCTGGCTGTTATTCTCTTCAAACCACAGCAGCTCTGATCACCTGCATAAGACCTGTATAAGTGTATGCCATGCAAAATTTGAACATAGAGGAAGTGGAGCTCTCTAGACCCCACTCTTTACTGAGAAGCTATTGGAAGTTGATGCTTTTGTGCGGGAAGGAGAATCATTATATTTTCAAGGTCTGGCCAGTGGTTAGGTTACCTGTGATTGAATAGGTGGCCTCACATATGTGAACTACATATATAGTGACACATACAGGGAGCACAAAGTGGAGGATAATCTGGAAGGAGTTAAGGGAAGGGAAATATTATTATCAAAATATACTATATAAAAATATTTTTAATTAAAGAATTAAAAAAGAGGAAGAGCTGAATTTGGAATGAATACATGGTAGGAAGGTCAAATGAGAAGCTGTATGGGAGAAACATATGTGGATGTCATCACACTGAATTTTATACATGTTTGAAATTCTCTAAGAATAATCCACCACTGCATGTATATTCATTAGCAGTCCTGTATCTAAATCATTATTGACATTGCCAGTTTTCTAGGTGCTTTAGCAGGCATTTGATCTCCAATAAGATTTTCTTTTATGTAACATAATTTTCATTGTATAAAATATAAATTATATAACATCAAGCAATAAGTTATTATAAAGAAATTCCCTAAAGGGAGAAGTGTCTATTTAAGTGATCTCTAGTCATGTTTCATAAGAATACATGTTAATGCTAAATGGCAAATTTCAACAATACAAAACAGCTATAACATTTGAACCAACCTAATATGAGTACTTTAGTGTATAATCAAATTATATTTCCATTATTTTCATATATCTAAGAATTAATTTCCAAAGCAAATTAGTAGAATACTGTATTATGATTAAGGAGTTTTATTGTGCTATATGATTATAATTGAGATTTCCTATTACTGAATGTATTTCATAAATCTGAATGATGACTAAAAAGTCAAACCAAGTCTTCTAAATGATCTTTCATAAATAATTGTGTGCATGTATGTGTGTATATGGATCCAAAAGAGGCATGCATATATACTTTTGGGCCATGGCACATGTAAAGTGGTCAGTAGTAAAATTATAGGAGTTGCTTCCACTATGAAGGCCCTTGAATTGAACTCAGGTATCAGCCATGACAGCAAATGATTTTATTCATTGAGGTGTCTTATAAAATCTCAGGATATCCTTTGTCATTCTTCTTTTATATCCTCATTCTGCCACTCCCTTATTTTCATATTTTCTCTATTATTGATATTTATTCTTGCTTTCTGGGTATATAAATTTTGTCCTTTTAATATCATTTTTTATTAGCAGAAAAGTTCACTTGGATCTGACTAGGAAAAGAGCAGTGATAATCTTTCAACTGTTCTTTTTAGCTGTCCTCTTTTGAGGATCACCTGCCACTGAGGGGCATATCCAAATTCTTTGGACTGTATATGAACATTTATCATCTTGTTCATGTGAACATCACAGCAACTTCTTACTTAAAAAATAAAAATTTTCTATGAACATAGTTGAGCAAGTGTTCTTTTGGAAGGATGGAAAGTCTTTGGAGTATATGACCAATAGTAGTATAGCTAGTCTTCAGGTAGATTCATTCTCTATTTTCTTTGGAAACATTACATTGATTTGCATAGTGGATATACAAGTATTCACTGACACCAGCAATAGAGGAGCATTCCCCTTACTTCAGTTCCTTGCCTGTCATTTGTGATTTTTTACCTTAGCCATTCTGAGGCCTGTAGGATGGAATCTCAAATTAGCTTTGATTTGCATTTCCTTAGTGACTAAAGATATTGAACACTTTTTAAGTGTTTCTCAGCCATTTGAAATTCCTTTGTTATAAATTCACTGTTTAATTCTGTACCCCTTCCCATTTTTAACTGGATTATTTTTGTTGATGTCTAGTTTCTTAAGTTCTTCATGCATTTTGTATATTACCTCTCTGTCAGATTTGTAGTGATGAAAGTCATTTCCCATTCTGGGGTCTGCTCTTTTGTCCTATTGATTGTGTCCTTTGCCTTACAGAAGTTTTCAGTTTCCTGAGGTCCCATTTACTGATTGCTACTCTTAGTGCTGTAAGTGTTCTGTTCAGAAAGTTTTTTTTTCCTGTTATATTATATTTAAGGCTATTCCCCATTTTTCTTCAATTAGGTTCAAATACTATGCAGATCCAAGGGAACCCTACAAGACAGGGAGAATAAGAATTTGTAGGGTTCAGAAGAATTGAGGACAACATGAAAGAAAGCATGGCCAGCAGGCACACAGAACTAACAAAGCAGGACTCAAAGGTGCTCACAAAGATGGAAGCAATAAAAATAAACCATGTGTGCATCTGATATATGTACCCTGGCTATACATTACGATTGTGCAGCTTGAAGTTTTTGTGGAACTCTTAACAGTAGGGGTATGTGTTATCTCTGACTCCTTTCTCTGAACTTAGAACACTTTTTCCCCTATAGAGTGTCCCTGTATACCCTTGATAGGAGGACCTATGTTTAGTCTTATTGTTATTTGTTAATTCCTGTTAGGTTGACAGCTCTCAGAGGCCTGCTATTTTTTCAAAGGTAAATAAAGGAGGGATGGATCAGGGGAGGGGAAGGTCTGGGGATGGGGGAAGAGTGGAAGGGAGAGAACCTGCAGCTGTTATGTAATTTACAAAAGAAGGAAGAACAACAATATCAACCAACAAGACCCTCCAGAGCCCCCAGGGACTAAACAACCAACCAAAGAGTACACATGTTGTAACCCATGGCTCCATTCATATATATAGCAGAAGATGTCACTGTCTAGCATCATCAGGAGAGACCATTGGTCCAGTGAAGGCTCAATTCCCCAGTCTAGGGGCATGCCAGGGCTGTGAGGTAGGAGTGAATGGGTAGGAAGGGGAGCACCCTCATAGAAGCAGGGAGTGAGGAGATGGGATAGGCGGTTTCTGGAGGGGAATCTGGGAAAGGGGATAACATTTGAAATGTAAATAAATAAAATATCCAATAAAACAAGAGTTTAATAACATAAAGTAGAGAGCAATAGAAGAATATAATCCAACAGCTTTTGGCACACACACATACACACACAATCTGAAAGCATGTATAAAACATACATTCAATAATTTTTTGTGACTATATAAAAATCAAATTTTCTTTGGAAAAACCCATAAATATATAAACAAATCTATTAATCTTTGTCACTGTAGCATATATTCCAAATCTCTAATTGAAACCTGAAACAACAGAAGAGTCAACTGCATATCAGTTATTAGTTTTTCTTTGCAGACCTTTCTATATTCAGCTTAAATTTATTTGATTGAGAATCCTGTGATATTAACCATAATAATTATTGATGGGATTGAATATTTATAATGTATAGTAGTAAAGCTGCCATTATTACTCTCAAACATTGGAGTAAAATAAAATCTCATACATTGGAGTAAAATAAAAGTTCCATGAACTAATGTATGGCAATATCATGATAATATGCTAAGTGAAGTGAGTACTGATTGGAAGGAGTTGAGAAACAAAGAGTATGAAAATACTGGATAAGGAGATAATTTATTTCACAGATGGGATGGATCATTCCTCACAGTGATACACAATGTAAAACAGAGAAATGGCTAACATATACTTGTAGAACAGACTTAATAATTATAGGTTTATAACAACTGAAAAACCACAGAAAATCAGAAAAAGGAAATTAGTTAGAAGTGATAAAAGGGACAAGAAAGAACTGTCTTTTATACTCTCATATTTTCAACTATTATAGAGAACAAAAAAATGTAAAACTGTTAAAAGTTTCTATTTCATGTGATCATTTTCACTTTGATGGTTCAAATAAGAAAGACTGGTTTTAAAAATAAATGCAGTAACCTAGGTAGAATAAGAATGTATTTACACAATAAAAAGAAAAGTGCTCGTATTAAAACAAGATCAAAACAGAATTCTAAATTTTCTCAAAACAACCAATGTTAGAACAAGGACAACACAGTATTAATTTGTGCAATTCAGTGGCAGCTATAAAAATTGAAAGATCTAACAATGATGCTTTGACTAAAAAGACTTATACTGTCCATTTAAGAAAAGAAAATATCTGGAAAAAGGGTAGAAGTTATTATGTTGATATTTTCTACTGTGATAGTATGCAACTGGAAAAATGATTAATTAGTTAAAATATTAAAGGGCTTATGAGATTGTCCAGTTATAAAGCACATTTCCTTCTCTTGCAGAGGGCCAGGGTTATATTTCTTTTAAATATATTTATTTTATTTATTATATATAAGTACACTGTCTTCAGACACACCAGAGAGAACATCAGACCTCATTACAGATGATCGTGAGACACCATGTGGTTTTTGGAATTTGAACTCAGGACCTCTAGAAGAGTAGTCAGTACTCTTAACTGCTGAGCCATCTCTCCAGCACCCAGGGTTGTATTTCAAGTACACTTTTCTGGCTGTCGCTCATAACTACTTGTGACTCTAGTTTCAGAGGATCTGATGCTCTCTTTTGGCACCTACAGGAAACAGGTATGGAAAAGATGCACATCGAAATGCATAGGCAAACCTTATACCAATAAAAAAAATTAAAGTGATATTTTAAAAGACTAACAGGGTATGCAGGTCTGTATTTGGCAACTGTATATCAATGAATTTATGTGTTTTCATTTTAATTTGGTGAGATATTTTATTTTCATAATTATATGTATCTATAATTTTATAGATACTATGAAATATTTATAATGCCTACTGTATTAAATAAGAAACTATCAGTATTCAATGTTTATAGGCAAACTACAAATATTTATGTTGATATTTCAGAAATTAAAATAACTTAAATTGTTAACATAAATTAAGAATCTGAGCCATGTTCTTTTAAAACAAAAACACATAAAATGCAAGTAGAGAGATCCTCTTTTCTAGAGAGGCATAACATGATAAAGCATTAAGAGTCACCTCTGGATATCTACTTTTAAACTCATATATCATATAAGTTTTATTGTTATAATTTACTATATGATAATAAAAGTAGAAAATATTAATATTCATTTCTGGGAAGGCATATTTTATTTTAGCTAAATTGAATGTATCTTTTACAAATGGTTTGAATATTAGGTCAATTTATATGGTATAGTTTTTGGGAATTAGGACAACACATTTTAATGTTTCTATAAATCTTGATAAGGTAGTAGATGAATTTGAGCATGTGTCAGCATTAGCAGGGTAAGTGATGACAAATGATAAATGTGAGAGAACAGACTTTTATAGTTTTCATAATGCTAGTTAGATAATATTAATATTTCATGTATAGAAATGATGTAACTATTTATAATTAACATAATTTAAATGAAATGATTCCTAAAAATTAACAATAATAATCAGTGAATTCAAGAAAAAAGTCTGACTACTCATAGTTTTCCAGCAATACAGATGGCACAATTACACAGCAGTAGTCTGGAAATGTGAAGATCCTTAGTCAAACAAACTTACAATATTACATTAGATGATTATTACAGGGTAATAATAGTTGTTCATAAGTAACACTTTAGTAGAAATGAGATAACTATAATTAATATAAGCTTTTATGCACTACAACAATCATGCTCCTATCTAAAAATATATTCAATTGTCAGGTAATATTTTGTATATTAAACTTGTTTTGTTTTTAAATTTACCAATATAATAAACCAACATAAATTTCTCTATCTTTTTCTTGCCTAGAGTTCTTACAATTTCATCTCTTAGCCATTGTCTAGAATACAATAATATATTGCTATTATGAATGGTAATCATGTTGTATAATAGAACTCTTAAATTTAATCATACTAAATTTTTAAATGGTATATTAATTCATGGAAAGTTAAGTATTATATACAATTATAAAATTTATTATTTTAAGCACTTTAAAATTCACTTAATCCACTGTATTCTTTCACATGAACATCTTCCCTAAAAAGGGGAATATTAATAATGTGTGAGTATACAGGCCTAATTCTTGCTTTCTATTAAAGTAATATTTCCTCATAAATAAATTATTTAGCTTGCTGTATCATTGCTGTTATGTAGTTATTAAAATCTGTTGTAGTTTCTCATCATAAAAAAATGTCCTTTACATTCTAAGAGTCTGGAAATTTTGCTGAACTTCACAGACAAAGTTAGTATTATATGCTGAGGTTACTTAAGCCTAACAACCTACTGTATACTCTGTTCAACGTGTCTTTAAAACGACAATCTAACAAAAGTGTTTAATTCCCTTGAATTTCTCATGTAATGAATCTTTATGCTACCCAAGCTAGTTTATACCTGTAATCTTATGTACTGGCTCCTTACAAAAGGATATTGCATAAAGTTTTCATGTGTGTTAGGATATCCATTGCTAGAACCAACAAATATATGTTGAAAGAAACCTTATATAATGACTGTCCATGATTAATATTTAAAACAGCCAGCATACACAAATTCCTTAATAAACAATAATGTATGTAGGACTATTTATTATATGGGTCTCTTGGGATATGTGGGAATCAGTTAAATAATCCCTTGTAAAACTCAGTTAATATTTCTATAAAAGATTCCTTATTCTGTTCCCATGGGATATTTTCTATAGTGTCCAATAAAAGATAGCACAAAGTTCTTTGTTAGATACGAAGATACTCAGATATACAAACAAACACACAAGGTTAGATGCTCAAGACAGCATGCAAGCATGCAAGCAACAGGCAGAATGAATAGAAGATATGGGGAAAGTAAAAGAAAACATATAAATGGGGATTTTCTCTTGGTTTAATGACACCAAGAGAGAAGAGCTTTATTTCCTTAATGAGAGTGATATATTATTGTTGACTCTGAGTTTATTGGTATGTATTGAAATAGACCAGAAACATCTGTTTGACTCACGGATATATTCAACTCAGGTGCAATTCTTTTTTCACATCTCCCAAATAAGAGAACAGGTAAATATTGCAATGATAATCCCTCCCCCACCAGCCTGAAGCACAGACCAGCAGTGGGAAGCCACATGGTGTGGCTTCCATTGTCTTGCTAAATCGCACCTGAGATACTCTGGTGCCCTGCTGTTTGTTGCTGTGCCTCTCCTGGGATGACCAAGGGCTGAGACATTCCAGAACGCCCTGGACCCTGGCTCTGCCCAGTTAACCTGCCTACAGCTCGAACATCCCACAGTGCTTCAGGCTTCCCACCAAACTCCAGGGCCTTCCACCTAAAACCTAAAGAGAACCCAAAATAAAGTAGACACTTTGATAGGATGTGTCAACTTGGCGTTTGTCTTTTCTCCCACCCTATTTTAGCCCCAGAGACCATCTTCCCGAGGACCTAGTTTGTAATGTAGATCCATCGCTGGTGGTAGCTCCCTATAATAAGTAACTCTTAGGTTGAAAGTCAATTTTATTTGATATTAGAATGGCTACTCCAGCTTGTTTCTTGGTATGATTTGCTTGGAAAATTGTTTTATGCCAAGAACTGGGCCTAGTCAGCTCCCCTCAATCGGTGGGAATCAGGGGTTCTGGCAGATGAGCATACAGTCGGTGGGAATTGAAAAACAGACACAGACACAAGAGAGTATGCTGAATCTGAATGTAATTTGTCAAATTGAGCATCAAACTTTTTATACAGAAGAAAATAGTGAAGTTAGGTGACAATGAGGTAACTGGATTCATACATAAAACAGAAGAATGCAAACAAGGAAGGACTGGCAGGAACCAACAGGGATAAAATTCAATATTAACAACTGGGATAAAAAAAGAGCTCTAAGGTCCACTTAATCTTAGAAGCCAGGGGCAAGGGCTTCGTGCCCTTATCATTGTTCCTATTCTAGTCTATTTTATAGTCTACCTATCCCATAGACCATTGTAAATACTTGTATAAGGGTGTAACTCAGCTATCTATAATTCTAAGTATCTACTCTGGTTTCTCCTTAGATCACAAGCTTGCTTATTCCTAGATAATGATAAATTCCTGTATAGGGCAGTGACTTAGCTATCCATGCCCAGGTCGGATGAAGGACTGCCTAGAATCTAACTTAGCTATAACTCAAAAATTCAATCCTTAGGAGCACTTATAATAAAGCAATATTAAGGGAAATCACACAGATCCATTTACCAACTGAAACAAGGACATGGGAGCATTAGTTATAAAGGCTTCCATGGTTCCAGGAAACTAAGTTTCAGTGAACTTTTCACCTCTGGACAGTGCCCAGGTTTCGGGGTCCTGTCACACTTGTCACTACTGGAGTGAATGTAGAACTTTTCCAACATTTTACTCTGAGGTACTGTCTGTCTTTGTCACTGAGGTGCGTTTCCTATATATAGCAAAATGTTGGGTCCTGTTTATGTATCCAGTCTGTTAGACTATGTCTTTTTGGGGGGACTTGAATACGTTGATGTTAAGAGATAACCAAGGAGTACACATGGCTTCTGCTGCATATGCAGCAGAGGATGGCCTTGTGAGGCATCAATGAGAAGAGAGTAACTTGGTCCCATTAAGTCTTGATAGATGCCCGAGCATAGGGGAACTGAGGGCAGGGAAATGGGAGTGGATGGATGGGTGGAGGAACACTGTCATAGAAGCAGGGGGATGAACTATGGGATAATGGATTTCTGGGATGGGGAAACCAGAAAAGAGAGTAACATTTGAAATGTAAATAAAGAAAATACCAAATAAAATGCAAAAAAATATTAAGGAATAGTGATTATTGCTTCCTGTTATTTGTTGTTGCTGTTAGAGGTGGAATTAGGTTTTTGTTGCTTTCTTCTTTTGGCTTTGTTGAAAGAAGACTACTTTCTTGCTCTTTTAAGGAAGTAATTTCCCTCCTTGTGTTGTACTTTTCCATCTATAATCCTTTGTAGGGCTAGATATGTGGAGAGAAATTGTGCAAATTTGGTTCTGTCATGGAATATCTTGGTTTGTCCATGAATACTCTCCATAAGAGTTTTGCTGGGTATAGTAGCCTGGGCTGGCATTTGTGTTCTCTTAGGGTCTGTATGACATCTGCCCAGGATCTTCTAGACTTCATAGTCTCTAGTGAGAATTCTGTGGTAGATAAGTCTGCCTTTATATGTTACTTGACATTTTTCCCTTACTGCTTTTAATATTCTTTCTTTGTTTTGTGCATTTGGTGTTTTGATTATTATGTGACAGGAAGAATTTCTTTTCTGGTACAATCTATTTGGAGTTCTGTAGGCTTCTTCTATATTTATGGCCATCTTTTCTTTAGGTTAGGGAAGATTTCTTCTATAATTTGTTGAAGATATTTACTGGCCCTTTCAGTTGGGAATCTTTGCTCATTTCTATACCTATTATCCTTAGGTTTGGTTTTCTCATTGTGTTCTAGATTTCCTGGATGTTTTGAGTTCGGAACATTTTGCATTTTCTTTGACTGTTGTGTCCATGTTTTCTACGGTGTCTTCTGCCCCAGAGATTCTCTCTTCTATCTCTTGTATTCTGTTGGTGGTGCATGTGTCTATGACTCCTAATTTCTGTTCTAAGGTTTTCATTCTTTAGAGTTGTCTCCCTTTGTGATTTCTTTGTTGTTTGTATATCCATTTTTGAACCTGGACGTTTCTCTTCAATTCCTTTACTTGTTTGGTTGTGTTTTGGTATAACTCTTTAAGGGATTTTTTGTGTTTCCTCTTTAAAGGTTTCTAGCTGTTAGCTTCTGTTCTCATGTATTTCTTTAAAGGAGTTATTTGTGTCCTTCTTAAAGTCCTGTAACAACATCATGAGATATGGTTTTAAATCAAATCTTGCTTTTCTGGTGTGTTGGGGGTATCCAGGGCTTGCTGGGATGGGAGAACTGGGTTCTGATGATGCCAAGTGGCCTTGGTTTCTGTTGCTTATGTTCTTGCACTTGCCTCTCATCTTCTGGTTAGCCACGGTATTATCTGGTCTCTCTGTCTCTGACTGTGTCTTGTCCCTCATGTAAACCTGTGTGTCAGAACTCATGTGAGGCCACCTCTCTCATGATGGATTTGGATATGGAGAGCTTGGCACAGGGTCTGGGGCACAGATGGAAACAGGAAGGATTTTGTCCCAAGCTGCTACTAGGTTACTGTGTCATGAGGGATTCAGGCAGGTCCTATTGGGCAAGTATTTGAGTAGAAGTGGTGGTCTTATTTGTACTCTCAGGAGTGTCTGCACTCCAAGAAGCCCAGCTCTCTTCTGGAAGAATTTGGGTATGCAGAGCTGTGGCACCAGGTCAGCTCCAGGAGCAGATGGGAACTAGAAGCATGTATTAAATTCTTTTTTTTTTTTTTTTCACTTTTTTAAATTTATTATTAGAGAGTTTCTTCATTTACATTTCAAGTGTTATCCAAAAGTCCCCTATATCCTCCGCCCCGCCCTGCTCCCCTACCCTCCCTCTCCTGCTACTTGGCCCTGGCATTCCCCTGTACTGGGGCCTATAAACATTGCTAGACCAAGGGCCTTTCTTCCGGAATAATGGCCAACTAGGCCATCTTCTAATACATATACAGCTAGAGACATGAGCTCTGGGGATTCTTATTAGATCATATTGTTGTTCCATCTATAGGGTTGCAGACCCCTACAACTCTTGGGTACTCTCTCTAGCTCCTACATTGGGGAACTTGTGTACTGCCCTATAGATGATTGTGAGCATCCACTTCTGCGTTTGTCAGGAAATGTCAAAGCTTCCCAGGAGACAGCTATATCAGGGTCCTTTCAGCAATGTCCTGCTGGTGTATGCAGTAGTGTCTGTGTTTGGTGGCTGATTATGTGATGGACCACCCGGGTAGGGCACTCTCTAGATGGCCCATCCTTTCATTTTAGCTCCAAGCTTTGTCTCTGCACATCCTTCCATGTATATTTTAATCCCTATTCTAGGGAGGAGTGAAGTATCTATGCGTTGGTCTTTCTTGATTTTCTTATGTTTTGGAACTTGTATCTTGGGTAGTCTAGATTTCTGGGCTAATATCCGCTTATCAGTGAGTGCATATTAAGTGACTTCTTTTGTGATTGGGTTACCTCACTCAGGATGATATCCTCCAGTTACATCCATTTACTCAGGAATTTCATAAATTCATTGTTTTTTAATAGCTGAGTAGTACTCCATTGTGTAAATGTACCACATTTTCTGTATCCATTCT
>LR753312.1:2994390-3020973 GCA_902729485.2 Mus minutoides
CAGAGTGGTTGTACCAGCTTGCAATCCCACCAGCAATGAAGGAGTGTTCCTCTTTCTCCACATCCTCGCCAGCATCCGCTGTCACCTGAATTTTTGATCTTAGCCATTCTGACTGGTGTGAGGTGGAATCTCAGTGTTGTTTTGATTTGCATTTCTCTGATGATTAAGGATTTCGAACATTTTTTAAGGTGCTTCTCAGTCCTTTGGCCTTCTTCAGTTGAGAATTCTTTGTTCAGCTCTGTACCCCATTTTTAAAAAAGGTTATTTGAATTTCTGGCGTTCAGCTTCTTGAGCTCTTTGTAAATATTGGATATTAGCCTCCTATCAGATTTAGGATTGGTAAAAATTCTTTCCCAATCCGTTGGTGGCCTTTTTGTTTTATTGACAGTATCTTTTGCTTTATAGAAGCTTTGCAATTTTATAAGGTCCCAAATTCTTAACAAAAATATTCTAAGTTAACCTCTGGAAATTTGCTATATCTATATACAACAATTCATTTTTTTTCAATTTGTTTTAGAATTAATAATGTTCTATGCTATATGCAATCTAATAAGATATTAATAATACTGATATTGCCTTTTTTTCTTAGTTTATAGTGTTTTGTTTTAGTACCTCATTACTGTTTCCAAAATAAGTGATCATTATTTTGTGAACCTCTGATACTAAAAAATATTTCACACCATACAAATCATTAAGCATTTATTAATCTACTCTATAGATATATAGCAAATGATAAAGACAATGGCTTTTCTAAGGTCATACTCAAAATGCAGATTTAGGATCAGCCCTTTCACTCTCATATCCCCCTCTTCTTGGAGATCATATGTGTAGCCACCAGAGTCACTAGTTTGGACAAAAAGTCCTTCTGCTCTCCTATCCAAGGCCATCCACCCTACCACTATCTGGTAAAACACTCCTTCCTTTGAGGTGACCTCTGTAAAATTTGCTACTTTTATTGCACCATCAACTGACTCCTATGTTTTGGGCTACTTTTTCTGTCTTTAGTACTTGAATATTTTTCAACAAGTTCCTCAATGTTATCTTCAGCTACATCTTCAGAACCTAACTCTTGAAATAAAAACTAATGATATTAAACTTTACTAGAATGCAGAACAATCTAGCAGAATATGTGTTAAAAACTATTTACAAAATTCCAGTTCATCATCCGTACTTATTTCTGAGGTTTCTTATTGGTCCTGTGATATCTGCTCAGTTTTAATTAAAATATATATGTGTTCTTATATCCCAGGTCTCTGAGAGACCAGTCCACGCAGGAGACTTCAAGGGACACAGAAGAAAAAGAGCTTCTTGGACAGGGTCCCATCAGGTCTTCATCCTCAGTCAGGAGGAAAAGCTGAGACCCAGACCTCTGTATACCTTCCCCTCCAGAGGAAAGTCAGCCTCCAAGGAGGGCTCTGACCCTGGGACTCAGAGGAGAGCAACATCATAAATCCCGGGTTTCTCAGAGACCACTCAGCACAGGTGAGCACGCAGGCTGCAGAAGCAACAGAGCCTCTTGGACAGGGTCCCTTCAGGCCTTGATCTTCAGCCAGGAGGCAGAGCTGAGCTCCAGACTTCTGTGCACCTTCCCTGGAAGAGGAGAGTCTGCCTCCAGAGAGTGCTCTGACCGCTGGGACTCAAGAGAGAGTTGGAATCCCAGGAATGCTGACAGAGTATAACAGAATCAGAGGAAGAACAAGCTCCAGCCAGACACAACTATAACATATAACATGAGAGATTACCAGATGGTGAAAGGCAAATGTAAGAATCTTATTAATAGAAAACGAGACAACTCAGCATCATCAGAACCCAATACTCCCACCACAGCGAGTCCTAGATACACCAACATACCCGGAAATCAATATTTGTATTGAAAATCACATCTCATAATGCTGGTAGAGGATTTTAGGAAGAACATTAATAACTCACTTTAAAAAATTGAGAGCTGGGTGTGGTGGCACACAGCTTTAATCCAAGCACTCAGGAAGCAGAGAAAGGCAGATTTCTGAGTTTGAGGACAGCCTAGTCTACAAAGTGAGTTCCAGGAAAGCCAGGGATATACAGAGAAACCCTGTTTTGGATAAACAAAAAAACAAAAACAAGAGAAAGAAAGAAAGAAAGAAAGAAAGAAAGAAAGAGAGAGAGAGAGAGAGAGAGAGGAAGGAAGGAAGGAAGGAAGAAAGAAAGAAAGAAAGAAAGAAAGAAAGAAAGAAAGAAAGAAGCACACTGCTAAACAGGTAGAAGTCCTTAAAGAGGAAGCACACATTTTCCTTAATGTATTAAAGGAAAACACAACCAAACAGGTGATGGAATTGAACAAAACCATTAACTATCTAAAAAGGGAAGAAGAAACAATAAAGAAAACCCCAAGGGAGACAACTCTGGAGATAGAAATCCTAGAAGAGAAATAATGAAACATAGATGCAAGCATCAGCAACAGAATAAAGAGATGGAAAAGAGAACCTCTGAGGCAGAAGACACCATAGAAAACATGGACACAATAATCAAAGAAAATGCAAAATGAAAAAAGATCCTAACTCAAAACATCCAGGAAATCCAAGACACAATGAGAAGACTAAGGCTAAAATGTAAGGCTAATAGGTATAGATGAGAATGAAGATTTTCAACTTAAAAGGCCAGTAAATATCTTCACCAAAATTATAGAAGAATACTTCCCTCACCTAAAGAAATTGATGGCCATGAAAATACAAGAATCCTACAGAACATCAAAAAGACTTGACCAGAAATTCCACACAACACATAATAATCAGAACAACAAATGCACGAAATAAAGATAGAATATTAAAAGCAGTAAGGGAAACAGGTCAAGTAACATATAAAGGCAGACTTATTAGAATTACATCAGCCTTTTCACCAGAGACTATGAAAGCCAGAAAATCCTGGACAGAGGTTATACAGACAGTAAGAGAACACAAATGCCAGCCCAGGCTACTATACCCAGCAAAACTCTCAATTACCATAGATGGAGAAACCAAAGTATTCCATGACAAAACCAAATTCACACAATATATTTCCATAAAGTGAGCCCTTCAAAGCATAAGAAAGCAAAACTCAAACACATGGAGGGAAACTATGCTCTGGCAAAAGCAAGAAAGTAATCCTTCAACAAACTTAAAGAAGATAACCACAAGAACAAAATCCCAACTCTAAGAAGAAAAAATAACAGTAACAACAATTACATTTCCTTAATATCAATGGACTCAATTCCCCAATAAAATTACATAGACTAAAAAACTGGATACCTAAACAGAACCCACCTAAGGGAAAAAGACAGACACTACCTCAGAGTAAAAGGCTGGAAAACAAATTTCCAAGCAAATGGTCTGAAGAAACAAGCTGGAGTAGCCATTCTAATATCAAATGAAATTGACTTCCAAACCAGTGTTATCAAAAAAGACATGGAGGGGCACTTCATACTCATCAAAGGTAACATCTTTCAAATTGAACTCTCAATTCTGAATATCTATGCTCCAAAAGCAAGGGCATCCAAATTCATTAAAAAAAAATGTATGCTAAAACTCAGAGCACACATTGCAACTCACACAATAATAGTGGGAGACTTCAACACCCCAATCTCATCAATAGACTGATCCTGGAAGCAGAACTGAAACAGACAAATTGAAACTAACAGAAGTTATGAAACAAATATATTTAACAGATATCTATAGAACATTTTGTCCTAAAACAAAATGATATGCCTTCTTCTCAACACCTCATGGTAACTTCCCCAAAATTGACCATATAATGGGTCACAAAACAGGCCTCAACAGATAGAAAAATAATGAAAATATCCCATGTATCCTATGAGATCACCACAGACTAAGCTGATCTTCAATAACAACATAAATAATAGTAAGCCAACTTTCATGTGGAAGCTGAACAAAACTCTACTCAATGATAAGTTGGTAAAGGAAGAAACAATATTAAGAGATATTAAGGAACAGTAATTGTTGTTTCCTGTTATTTTTGTTTTTAGAGTTAGGATTCTGTTCTTGTGGCTGTCTTCTTTTAGGTTTGTTGAAGGATTACTTTCTTGCTTTTTCTAGGGCATAGTTTCCATCCTTGTATTGGAGTTTAATAAAAATGAAACCACAACATACCCATACTTATGGTATACAATGAAAGAAGTCCTAAGACGAAAACTCATAGTCCTGAGTGCCTCCATAAAGAAACACTAGCAGACTCAAAGCACATCTAGCAGCTGTAAAACTAAAGGAAGCAAATTCACCCAAGAGGAGTAGACAGCAGGAAATAATCAAATTCAGGGCTGAAATCAACCAAGTGGAAACAAAAAGAACCATTCAAAGGGTCAACCAAACCTGGAGCTGGTTCTTTGTGAAAATCAACAAGATAGATAAACCCTTAGCTAGACTAACTAGAGGGCACAGATACAGTATCCTAATTAACAAAATCAGAAATGAAAAAGGAGACATAACAACAGAACCTGAGGAAATTCAGACATCATGAGATCCTACTACAAAAGGCTGTACTCAACAATACCAGAAAACCTGGATGGTTAACATCTTAGACAGACCAGGAACCAAAGTTAAATCACTATCAGATTAATGATGTAAACAGTCCCATTTTCCCTAAAGAAATAGAAGCAATGTTCAAGATTCTCCCAACCAGAAATGCCCAGGACCAGATGGGTTTAGTGCAGAGTTCTATCAAATCTTCAAAGAAGATTTAATTCCAATTCTCCTCAAACTAATCTACAAAACAGAAACAGAAGGTACTCTACCTAATTCATTCTATGAAGCCACAAATACTATGATATCTAAACCACATAAAGATGCAACAAAGAAAGAGAACTTCAGACCAAATTTCCTTATGAATATCAAGGCAAAAATACCCAATGAAATCCTTGCAAACTGGATACAAGAACATATCAAAATGATCATCAATCAGATGGCTGAGCAGTGCACCTTTTGAGACAGAAACAGCTTTGGGCTCTAGACATCAGGGCACTCTCCCCGCCTGAGGAGAGTTCTCTGCAGGGGAGGGCATTCCCTGCCGGAACTTGTGAGAGAGCCATATTAGGTCCCAATTCACTCAGACCCAGTCTGCGCAGGTCAGCTCACTGACTGCAAAGGGTGAGTGAGCAAACGGCTGAGCAGTGCACCTTTTGGGACAGACCCAGCTTTGGGCTATAGACATCCAGGGACCCTCCCCGCCTGAGGAGAGTTCTCAGCCTGGGAGGGCTTTCCCTGCTAGAACTTGTGAGAGAGGCATCTTGGGTGCCTGGTCGCTCAGAGACCAGTCTGTGTGGGTGAGCTCACAGACTACAAAGGCTCTCACAGCGACCAGTCTGTGCAGGTGAGTGTGTAGACCGCAGAGGCAAAACATCTTTTAGGACAGGCCCTATATAGGGTCTTCAACTTTACCTAAGAGGCAGGTATGACCACCAAAACTCTTTGCACCTTCCTTGCAAGAGGAGAGTTCGCCTGCTGAGACTACTCTGTCCACTGAGATTCAGGAACAAGCTGGGTTCCTGGGTCTGCTGACAGAGGCCAAAAGATTCACAGGAGGAACAAGCTCCAACCAGAGACAACTATAACAACCAATTCCAGAGATTACCAGATGGTGAAAGGCAAATGTAAGAATCTTAATAACATAAACCAAGACCATTCACCTTCATCAGAACCCAGCACTCCCACTTCAGCCAGTCCTGGATACACCAACACACCCGAAAAGCAAGACTCAGATTTAAAATAATATATAATTGTGCTGGTAGAGGACAATAAGAAGGACATTAAGAAGGACATGAATAACTCACCTAAAGAAATGCAGGAGAACACTGCTAAAGAGGTGAAAGTCCTTAAAGAGGAAACACAAAAAGCCTTTAAAGAACTACAGGAAAACACAACCAAACAGGTAATGGAATTGAACAAAACCATCCTAAAAAGGGAAATAGAAATAATAAAGAAAACCCAAAGAGAGACAACTTTGGAGATAGAAACACTAGGAAAGAAATCAGGAACCATAGATGTGAGCATCAGCAACAGAATACAAGAGATGGAAGAGAGAATCTCAGGTGCAGAAGGTTCCATAGAGAACATGGGCACAACAATCAAAGAAAATGCAAAATGCAAAAAGATCCTAACCCAAAACATCCAGGAAATCGAGGACACTATGAGAAGACCAAACCTATGGATAATAGGAGTAGATGAAAAAGAAGATTTTCAACTTAAATGGCCAGCAAATATCTTCAACAAAATAATAGAAGAAAACTTCCCAAACCTAAAGAAAGAGATGCCCATGAACATACAAGAAGCCTACAGAACTCCAAATAGACTGGACCAGAAAAGAAATTCCCCCAGACACATAATAATCAAAACAACAAATGCACTAAATGAAGATAGAATATTAAAAGCAGTAAGGGAAAAAGGTCAAGTAACATATAAAGGCAGGCCTATTAGAATTATACCAGACTTCTTACCTTAGACTATGAAAGCCAGAAGATCCTGGACAGATGTTATACAGACCTTAAGAGAACACAAATGCCAGCCCAGGTTACTATATCCAGCAAAACTCTCAATTAACATAGATGGAGAAATCAAAGTATGAAGACAGCCACACGAACATATCCCAACTTTAACTACAAAAATAACAGGAAGAAACAACTACTTTTCTTTAATTTCTCTTAACATCAATGGACTCAATTCCCCAAGAAAAAGACATAGACTAATAGACTGGCTACACAAACAGGACCCAACATTTTGCTGCTTACAGGAAATGCACCTTAGTGAAAAAGACAGACCCTACCTTAGGGTTAAAGCCTGGAAAACAGTTTTCTAATCAAATGGTCTGATGAAAAAAGCTGGTGTAGCCATTCTAATATCGGATAAAATTGATTTTCAACCCAAAGATATTCAAAAAGACAAGGAGGGGTGTAGGAAGCCGGGGTTGCTCCAGGAAACCCCGGGTCTGGGAAGCCCCAGGCTCCGGGAAACCCCCGGCTCTGGAAAGCCTTGGGCTCTGTGAAACTCCAGCTCTCTCTTCAGGCTCTCCTCAAATGATAGCCCCTCCCAAGCAGGCAATATGCAAATGAGGCATGGCTTGTAGCACCAATGAACAGGCCATATGCTAATGATGTGTAGCTTGGTGCACCAATCTGCAACCACTATGACATCCTCCTGCCTTCCCTGGGAGAATATAAAAGCAGCAGCTCTGCTGCAGTCCAGGGTCTTAGGGATCTACTATCAAGGTGCTCCAGAATAAATCTGAATGAGAAGATCCAGGTGGTGTGACTTTCTTCTGGTCGAAGGAGGTGCATCCCAAGTGGTGCTGAGAACTCAGGAACCGAAGTCTGTCTTCGTGGGATCAGAGCTCTTCAGGAACCGAACACTATCTTCGTGGCATCTGACCTCTTCAGGAACCAAAGGCTATCTTCCTGGTATCAAAGCTCTTCAGAAACCGAAGATTTTCTTCGTGGGATCAGAACTCATCAGCTACGGAGCGGCGGTACCTGTAAGCTTCCAGGAATATTTTAAGGAGGTTATGCTTCCCTATATTGTTGAAAGGGAGGCTAGAACCTACTCTTAAATTTAAAGGGGAACAAGAAAAGGGGATTTACCCCTCTCTCAAGGATAAAGTTCACAGGTAAATGGGACAAGAGAAAGTTCTCGGGTAAGAGACAATAAAGAAAAGGAGTATAGTTAGAAAAGGAGTAAGTAATCATGGGCGCTTCTCATTCGCACCCAATTATTTTTGCTCTTCAGGAGCTGCTTGTTTCAAAAATTTTAAAAATCAAACAATCCACCCTTGAGAGGTCTTTGAAGAAGGGTGATACCGTGGCCCCTTGCTTTGCGGTATCAAGGAGTCTTACTGTTCCCTGCTGGGACAAACTTGGCAGAGACCTAGATTTTGCCTGCAATCAGGGCACATTGAAAGCAGGTGTGAAACTAGAGTGGATGCTATGGTTTTTCTTAGGATTTTTGGAACCAATAAATCTTTGCACTTGCCATCGACAGTCATGGAAAATACATGTTTTTTTTTTTTTTTTTTTTTTTTTTTTTTTTTTTTTTTTTTTTTTTTTTTTTTTTTTATTAATGTATCTTTGAAGGGTAGCTTTTGTTCTCCTATAAAAAGAGCCCACGTGGGATGCATAAGATGGTTTCGTTGGTATCAGGATGGAGTCCTGTGGCTTATTCCAAATATGGGCATCCCACAAGTAAAGCAGCACCTCCTCAACCTAGGTGGACAGCTCGGTGCAGAGCTGAAAGAGAGTGGCTGTTCACCTGGACAGGATGTTAAGATTAGTATCTATAGCTTTTTGAGATTATTTAGGAGCCAAAGTAGAATCAAAACAGATAGTGCCCCAAAAGGTAGAGTTTAAGAAGGATAATTTGAGGATTTTAAATGATTTCCAAAGATTATTAGGTGACATTAATTGGGTTCGATGTTACCTGAAGATGCCAAATTATGAATTAAAACCTTTCCATTACTATTTCTGTTTAATCCGGGTCATGGCTAGGTCCAGACCTGGTCATTTCACAGTCTAGGGAAGCAGTTTATGTTTTTCCTAGAGACAAAGAACCAATTTGGATACCAGAGAGACTGATACGAAGTGTGCCACCTCCCTTGGAAGACGCAGCAGAGAAAAAGGATAATGACGAAACACCTACATCTATTGATACTTCTAATGAATCTGCAAATGGGTAATATGTTAAAATTATGGGCTGTCGCCTGTACTTGGCCAGTCCTTATGCAGGTACATAGTACTAAAAAAAAAAAAAAAAAAAAAAAAAAGGAAGAAATATTTCGGTTGATTCAATTTTCCTGTGTTTCCCATTTTAAGAGTTTGTGTATTATGCCACTAACTGCTGATATGTCTGCAAACTATAATTATAGCAGGGAGTTGTCAGAGTACCTTCAAGGGAATTGGACAGCAGAGGCAGAATGACTTTTCCCGAAGCTCCTTATCCAGATTTCTATCCTGAATGGCACCAGAGTAGACCCTGACACCTTGGGAGATTTTACCTCTTGGCTGTCCAATGCCTTTTTCTTTTCTAAAGAATGGGCTGGGATGCTAATTTGGGGTGTCCTGGTGTTTGTGGGTTGTGTACTTTGCCTCTGGTTGTTATGTCGTATGAGATGCACTCAGGCCCAAAAGAAAGCTGTCGTTATTCAAGCCCTGAGGCCATAGATGAAGGCACCTTGCCTGAGTTCTGGTTGGCCTTTCTTAAGTCTGTAATGATTTCCTAGCAGACTGGTTTGCCAATACTTCCCCTTTAAGGGACAGACCTGATGACTTCCACTATACCACCTCAAAGGATTTCGGAGTAAGGAAACTCAATTTTGTTGACAGAGTGTCACAATACAGTACAGGGGATGTTATCCTCCCCCTGATAAAAGGCACGGAGACTTGGGTGCTAAAGAATGCCTATCAACGACTAGGGCAGAAATTCATTACAATGTCTCATGATTGCACAAACAATTTGACCTCTGTTACAGCCAAGTCTGCCAGCAACGTGCTGGTGGCATCTCCTCCTACTCCAGATCTCTGCAGAGACAGACTGGAGGTCGTGTCTGATGATAGCCCGATTTCCTATCAGTCACTTGTCAAAGTCTACTCCCTCAGGCCTGGGTGTTCGCTGACCAGATTTGCAAGACTTCATTTTTAATTAATAAAGAAGGGGGAGATGTAGGAAGCCGCAGTTGCTCCGGGAAACCCTGGCTCCAGGAATTCCCGGGCTCCGGGAAACCCCAGATACGGGAAGCCACAGGATCCGGGAAACTCCAGCTCTCTCTTCAGGATCACCTCAAATGATAGCCCCTCCCAAATGCGCAATATGCAAATGAGGCACAGCTTGAGGCACCAATGAACGGGCCATATGCTAATGAGGTATAGCTTGGTGAACCAATCTGCAACCACTAGGACACCCTCCCCTCTTCCCTGGGAGAGTATAAAAGCAGCAGCTCTGCTGATGTCCAGGGTCCTAGGAATCTACTATCAAGGTGCTCCAGAATAAAGCTGAGTGATAAGATCCAGGTGGTGGTGTGACTTTCTTCTAGTCGAGGGAGGCGCATCGCAGGGGGGCACTTCATATTCATCAAAGGTAAAATCAACCAAGATGAACTTTCAATTCTGAATATCTATGCTCCAAATACAAGGGCAGCCACATTCATTAAAGAAACTTTAGTAAAGCTTAAAGCACACATTGCACCTCACACAATAATAGTGGGATACTTCTACTCTCCACTCTCACCAATTAACAGATCGTGGAAACAGAAACTAAACAGAGACACATGGACACTAACAGAAGTCATGAAACAAATTGATTTAACAGATATCTATAGAACATTTTATCCTAAAACAAAAGGATATACCTTCTTCTCAGAGCCACAGGTACCTCTTCAAATATTGACCATATAATTGGTCACAAAACAGTCCTCCACAGATACAAAAATATTGAAATTATCTCATGCATCCCATCTGATCACCATGAACTAAGGCTGATCTTCAATAACAACATAAATAATAGAAAGCGAATATTTTCAGGGAAAATGAACAACACACTACTCAATGATCCCTTAGTCAAGGATGAAATAAAGAAAGAAATTAAAGACTTTCTAGAGTTTAATTAAAATGAAGCCACAATACACCCAAACATATGGGACACAATGGAGGCAGTCATAAGAGGAAATCTCATTGCCCTGAGTGCCTCCAAAAAGAAACTAGAGAGAATACACTAGTAACTTGATAGCACACCTAGAAGCTCTAGAACTAAAGGACGCAAACTCATGCAAGAGGAGGACAGGGCAGGAAATAATCAAACACAGGGCCAAAATCAACCAAGTAGAAACAAAAAGAACTATTGAAAGAATTAACCAAACCAGGAGCTGGTTCTTTGAGAAAATGAACAAGATAGATAAACCCTTAGCCAGACTCACTAGAGGGCACAGGGACAGTACCTTAATTAACAAAATCAGAAATGAAAAAGGAGACATAACGATGGAACCTGAGGAAATCCAAAACATCATCAGATTCTACTACAAAAGGCTATACTCAACAAAGCTAGAAAACCTGGAGGAAATGGACAATTTCCTAGACAGATACCAGGTACAAAACTTAAGCCAGGATCAGATTAATGATCTAAACAGTCCCATTACCCCTAAAGAAATAGAAGCAATCGTCAATAGTCTCCCAACCAAAAACCTCAGGACCAGATGGGTTTAGTGCAGAGTTCTATGAGACCTTCAAAGAAGACCTAATTCCAACTCTCCTCAAACTAGTCCACAAAATAGAGACAGACGGTACTCTACTCAATTCATTCTATGAAGCCACAATTACTATGATACTTAACCACACAAAGATCCAACAAAGAAAGAGAACTACAGACCAATTTCCCTCATGAATATTGATGCAAAAATATTCAATAAAATCCTTGTAAACTACATTCAAGAACACATCAAAACAATCATCCATCATGACCAAGTAGGCTTCATTCCAGGAATGGAGGGATGGTTTAATATACGGAAATCCATCAATCCACTATAAAACAAACTGAAAGACAAAAACCACATGATCATCTCGTTAGATGTCAAGAAAACACTTGACAAAATTCAACACTCTTTCATGATAAAAGTATTGGAAAGATCAGGAATTCAAGGCGCATACCTAAACATAATAAAAGCAATATACAGCAAACCAGTAGCCAACATCAAAGTGAATGGAGAGAAGCTGTAAACAATACCATTAAAATCAGGGACTAGAAAAGGTTGCCAACTTTCTCCCTACCTATTCAATATAGTGCTTGAAGTTCTAGCCAGAGCAATTCGACAACAAAAAGAGATCAAGAGAATACAAATTGGAAAGGAAGAAGTTAAAATATCACTGTGTGCAGATGATATGATAGTATATATTCGGGACCCCAAAAATTCTACCAGAGAACTTCTAAACCTGATAAACAGCTTCAGTGTAGTAGCTGGATATAAAATAAACTCAAACAAATCAATCAATGGTCTTTCTCTACACAAAGGATAAAAGGGCTGAGAAAGAAATTAAGGAAACAATACCCTTCACAATAGTCACAAATACTATAAAATGCCTTGGTGTGACTCTAACTAAGGATGTGAAAGATCTTTATGAAAAGAACTTCAAGTCTCTGAAGAAAGAAATTGAAGAAGATCTCAGAAGATGGAAAGATCTCCCATGCTCATGGATTGGCAGGATTAATATAGTCAAAATGGCTAACCTGCCGAAAGCAATCTACAGAGTCAAAGCAATCCCCATCGAAATTCCAACTCAATTCTTCACTGAGATAGAAAGGGCAGTTTGCAAATTCATCTGGAATAATAAAAGACCTAGGATAGCAAAAACTATTCTCAACAATAAAGGAACCTCTGGGGGAATCACCACGTCTGACATTAAGCTGTACTACAGAGCAATTGTGATAAAAAACTGCATGGTACTGGTACAGCAACAGATAGATAGATCAATGGAATAGAAGTGAAGACCCAGAAATGAATCCACACACCTATGGTCACTTGATCTTTGACAAGGGAGCTAAAACTATCCAGTGGAAAAAAGACAGCATTTTCAACAAATGGTGCTGGTACAAATGGCTGTTATCATATAGAAGAATGCAAATTGATCCATACTTATTTTCTTGTACAAAGCTTAAGTCTAAGTGGATCAAAGACCTCCACATAAAACCAGAGACACTGAAATTTTTAGGGGAGGAAGTGGGGAAAACCCTCGAAGATATTGTCACAGGGGGAAAATTCCTAAATAGAAAAGCAATGGCCATGCATTAAGATCAAGAATTCACAAATGGGACCTTAAAAAATTGCAAAGCTTTTGTAAGGCAAAAGACACAGTCAACAAGACAAAATGGTCACCAACAGATTGGAAAAGGATTTTTACCAATCATAAATCTGATAGGGGACTAATATCCAACATCTACAAAGGGCTAAAGAAGAAGGACTCCAGAAAAATGAATAACCCCATTAAAAAATGGGGTACATAGCTAAACAAAGAATTCTCAACTGAAGAATTCCGAATGGCTGAGAAACATCTGAAAAAATGTTCAACATCCTTAATCATCAGGCAATTGCAAATCAAAACAACACTTAGATTCCACCTCACACCCGTCAGAATGGCTAAGATCAAAAATTTAGGTGACAGCAATGCTGGCAAGGATGTGGAGAAAGAGGAACACTCCTCCATTGCTGGTGGGATTGCAAGCTTGTACCACCACTCTGGAAGTCAGTCTGGTGTTTTCTTAGAAAATTGGACATAGTACTACTGGAGGATCCAGCAATACCTCTCCTGGGCATATATCCAGAAGATGTTCCAACTAGTAAAAAGGATACCTGCTCCACTATCTTCATAGCAGCCTTATTTATAATAGCCAGAAGCTGGAAAGAACCCAGATGTCCCTCAACAGAGGAATGGATACAGAAAATGTGGTACATTTACACAATGGAGTACTATTCTTCTATTTAAAAAAAATGAATTTATGAAATTCTTGGGCAAATCCATGTATCTGGAGGACATAATCCTTACTGAGGTAACCCAATCACAAAAAAAGTCATTGGATATGCGCTCACTGATAAATGGATATTAGCCCAGAAACTTAGAATACCCAAGATACAATTTGCAAAATACAAGAAAATCAAGAAGGAAGACCAGCACGTAGATACTTCATTCCTCCTTTGAATAGGAAACAAAATACCCATGAAAGGAGTTACAGAGACAAAGTTTAGAGCTAAGATGAAAGATGGACCATACAGAGACTACCCCACCAGGGGGGATCCATTCCATAATCAATCACTAATCTTAGACACTATTGCATAGGACAGCAAGTGTTTACTGAAGGGACCCAGATATAGCTATCTCGTACAGAAGTAGATGCTCAGAGTCATCTATATGATGGAACACAGGGCCCACAATGGAGAAGCTAGAGATAGAACCCCAGGAGCTGAAGGGGTCTGCAATCCTAGAAGAGGAACAACAATATGAACTAACCTGAACCCCCAGAACTTGTGTCTCTAGCTCCATATGTAGCAGAAGATGGCCTAGTCGGCCATCATTTGGAGGAGGTGCCCCTTGGTGTTGTAATCTTTATATGCCCCAATACATGTGAACGTCAGGGCCAAGAAATGGGAGTGGGTGGGCAGGGGAGAAGGGTGGGGGGGAGGGAACTTTCGGGATAGCATTTGAAATGTAAATTAAGAAAATATCTAATAAAAATTAAAAAAAAAAAGACAGCTTCCAGAAAAACGTCACATAACACAACTGAGTTTTTGAAGAAACCAGAGATTTCTACTGGCTATTTCCAACATTTTTTTCCAACAATTAATATTAAATTTACTATAAACCCAAAAAAAGAAATATAAATGAAGAAAATATCTCATATACATTTTATATATATATATATATATATATATATATATATATATATATATATATATATATATATATATATACACTAAACAGTCAGTATAATTAAAATTCACTTTTTAAAATGTATTCCTGGGCAGAAAAAAAAAACCAAAAAAACATATGATCCTATTTCTATATTATGATAAATTTAACCTTGGTTATGGTAAATGCAATAAGAAAATGCAACACATTTCTCTAGGAGAGGCATCTAAAAGTTAAACTGTATATCTTGTACACAATTCTGCCACTGTCAGAGCAAGGCTGGAGTTTCTCATCCAGCTTCTTGAAGTTGCCAAATTGTTATTTGCAGGTACTGTGGATACTAGAAAATATTCCTGCTGCTCAGCTTACTCACCAATCAGGAATACCAGCTGTTCAGCAACTTGTGTACCAAGACAGAGCTCTGCAATTCTTAGCAGGAGCACTGCCACCAGCATCCCAAAGATTTCTGTCATTCATGAATGAAGCTTCAGATAGTTAAGGATCTACTCCTCAGTTTTGATTGAGTTTTAGCTTTATTCATGAAATTTTATTTGCATTTTTATCATTCCCTCAATAGTATTCCAGTTGGTGATGAATATATACTTTATATTTTTTGAACCTTCATTTTATTCCATTGCAGTTACATTTATACAATTTTCATTATTTATCAGACTGTCAATTAGTATTAATGTCTCTAAATGATTTCTTTATAATCCCTTTTCTCATATGCTTTATACTTTAATATGTTTTTTTTATTTTTAAAATTTCATCATTTGATTTGTATCAGTTGTTTTCTTTTAATTGACTGCTTAAACATTTTAAATGTTTTATTTTTATTATGAGTGCGTGCTATGTCTGCATGTACACCTGCATTCCAGAATCAGACATTAGATCCCCATTCAGATGGTCATGAGATACCATGTGGTTACTGGGAATTAAACTCAGGACCCCTAAAAGAGCAGCCAGTACTCTTAACAGCTGAGTTACCTCAGCCACACTTCAATTTCTGATTTTAATATCTATGTCTTAGACATGTGGCCCTGGTATGCAGAAGATGTAGCTATCTTGTGCAGAAGAGGTAGTCATCTTGTTTGGCTACTGCCCTGTGACCTCAGGATTCTGTTGTCATGGTAATATTCATGTTGTTTCTTTAAGGTCTAGCTTAAGTTGGTCTCATACTTTATCCTTTCCAGGCTACATGTTATTTAGACATCTACAACCTTTTATTAGAAAGTAACATTTCTGTGACTTAAAACTGCAGGATATTATAATTTGAGGTAATTTCTCATTCCTTCTGAAACCATTTCTTTTTTTTTCCCCATTGGATTCTTACTCTTTCAAGTTGTTCTTCCTTATCTTGTTATTCTCAATGTAATTACATACAGTTATGAAAATAAATTCTGTTCAGTTTGTGCTGTACTTAAATGTCATAGTCATGGCCCATCTTAGAACTAGATTGTGACTAACATGTTTTTCTTCTTTATTGTGAAGTGATAACATCTCTCAAAATTTAAGTTTGAGCTGCTCACCTTTCTGGGAACAGGGCATCAGTGTTATCTGAGAATACTCTGGTAAGTCCCTTTTTATATTCTTCCTCTTTGGAGAATTTTTTAGGAGAATTACTTTGTCCCTGGTATATTTAGTTTACACATATATTGTGTTATGGAAACATATGTACTTAATCATATCTAAGTTGCAATGAATTTTTTTAAATGTAGATTATTTTAGATCAAAATATTTAACAGGAACTACTTTGAAAGTATTAATTTCAACTAGATAATCAATTTATCTTTTATATCCTGTTGAGTGTACTCTTTTCTATTTTTGATTCTTAAAAATTCATATTATTTGGTAATTCTTCCATATCCTGAAGTCTAGTCTATTACTACTACTGTAAATATGTTGAACACTCAGCAAGAATTGACACTATAAAATCAAGTCCTTATCATAATGTAAGATTGGTCATATACTCAGTATTTAAGATCCAGGTTAAATAAGTCTGATCATTACAGGACATCATTCCAGGTTCACCTTTTCTGTACTCTTTTGTTTCTATTAAAAATAAATACCTAGAAATGATGTGTGAACTTCTTTCTATTTCAATTTTCTGTAAATGAGGTAAAGAGTCTGACCAAAAATTGTTTAGACTACAAAAGGCCTTATGTCAGATTAAATTTACAGGTAGTAGTTACTTAAGAAATTCATAGAAGGAACTCAAGGCAGGCACCTGGAGCAAAAACCATGGAGAAATACTGCTTAATCAATTGCTGATATGCTCACATTCAGGTACCTTAATTCTTTTCTCTTTTTCAAAGACTTTGTGTTTCATACAATATATTTCAATGATATTTAATCTCTCCACCAGTTATGCCAGAAGCACACTCTCCTATCCATCCAATTTTGTGTCCTGCTTTTAATGTTCCTCAATACCTATTTTGAATGCCCAGATATTCCTTGATATTTGTTTCTCCACTGGATATTGTTCAACTTACATTACTTTATTTCTCTCTTTTGTATTAATTGCTTTATTTACATTTCAAATGTTAACACTTTTCCTTTTTTCCCCTCTAACCCCCCCCCCCCATCCAATCCCTCTCTCTGTGCTTACTAACAAACCCACTCCCACTTTCATGTCCTGGCATTCCCCTACACTGAGACATGGAGCCTTCAAAAACCAAGAGCCTCTCCTCTAATTTATGTCCCATAAGGACAGCTTCTGCTACATATGCAGATGGAGCCATGGGTCCCTCTTTGGTTGGCAGTTTAGTCCCTGGGACCTCTGGGGGTACTGGTTTGTTCATATTGTTGTTCCTTCTATGGGGCTGCAAACTCCTTCAGCCCCTTCAGTCCTTTTTCTAACTCCTCCATTGGGGACCCTGTGCTCAACCAAGTGGATATCTGTGAGTATCCACTTCTGTATTTATCAGGCATTGGCTGAGTCTCTCAGGAGACAGCTAAATCAGGCTCCTGTCAGCAAGCACTTCTTGGCATCCACAATAGTGTCTGGGTTTAGTAACTGTATATAGGATGGATCTTCATGTGGGGAAGTCTCTGGATGGCCTTTCCTTCAGTTTCTGCTCCACACTTGGACTCTGTAGCTCCTCCCATGGTTACTGTGATCCTCCTTCTAAGAAGGACTGAAGTATCCACACTTTGATCTTCGTTCTCCTTGAGCTTCATGTGGTATGTAATTATATCTGGGGTATTCTGAACTTCTGGGCTAATATCCACTTATCAGTGAGTGCATATTATATATGTTCTTTTGTGACTGAGTTGCCTAATTCAGGATGACATCATCCAGATGCATCCATTTGCCTAAGAACTTCATGAGTTTATTGTTTTTAATAGCTGTGTAGTACTCCACTGTGTAAATGTACAACATTTTCTGTATTCATTCCTCTGTTGAGGGACATCTAGTTTCTTTCCACATTCTGATTATTATAAACAAGGCTGCAGTGAACATAGGGTAGCATTTGTTCTTATTGCATGTTGGAGCATCTTCTGAGTATATGCCCAGAAGGGGTATAGCTGGATCTTCAGGTAGTAATATGACAAGTTTTCTGAGTAACTGTCATACTGATTTCCAGAGTGGTTGTACCAGCTTGCAATCCCAACAACAATAGAGGAGTGTTCCTCTTTTTCCACATCCTTGCCAGCATCTGCTGTCACCTGAGTTTTTGATCTTAGCCATTCTGATTGATGTGAGGTGGAGCCTCAATTACTCTGATACTTAAACCACACAAAGACCCCCCCAAAAAGAGAACTTCAAACCAATTTCCCTTATGAATATCGGGGCAAAAATATTCAATAAAATTCTTGCAAATCAAATCAAAGAACACATCAAAACTATTATCCATTATGATCACATAGGTTTCATCCCAAGGATGCAGTGATGGTTCAATATAAGGAAATTCATCAACGTAATCCACTATATAAACAAACTCAATGATAAAAACCTCATGAACATTTCATTAGATGTTGAGAAAGCATTTGACAAATTGACCCTTCATGATAAACGTCTTGGAAAGATCAAATTACTTTCTTAGAGAAAATTTTCTCCCTCTCCCAGAGGCTAACAATTGCCAATAGATAAAAAGCTAGAGGTATGATTGTATGTCAATTTCCTCTTTCCATACTGATATTTTATTTGACATGAGCGTGTGCAAGTTTTATGTATGCTATCCAACCTTCAGGGTGTACACATGTTAACCTACCCTACTGTTTCCAGAAGATATTATTTCTTTATACTCATCCATCATCTCTGGATCACATACTATTTTTCTCTTTCACCATGCTTCATGATCCTTAAGAGTATGTATTATTATATATAGGCTGAAAATTTTGCATTCCTTTTTTTTTTTCTTGAACATTGGTCAGTTGTGAGTCTTGATTTTAATCAGCATCTATTGCAAATAGAATCTTCTAAGATGAGAATTAATAGATGCATTGATCCATGGTTACAAGAAGTCATTAATAAATGTTTTAATACTATGTAAGTTTAACTAAGTAGTTGTAGTACTTTTTTTTCTAGGACTGTAACTTTTTTAGGTTCTTGGTACAAAATGGTGCCACATATTGGTTTTATTTTGTGGGTAACTTTTAATGCTATAAAAATGTAGTTGGTTGGTCTAATAATGACCTTGCCACTATTAGCCAGTGAACATATTTTGTCAGGGCATTTACTGTTGTAGCTAAGTATGACTTACCATTACTTTCCTGAACCTTGCCAAGCACTCTCTAGCACTATGGGTGTTAGTCATAGGACAAATTTTATAAGCCAGTACCATCTTGGTTCCTCCATGTTCTGTGACAATAATGTGTAGTATCCTTACCAATAGGGTCTTATGACCAATTCTGAAGGATAACCAAGATCAACAACAGTAGCCTGTTTTATTAGAAGATATATAGAAACTCATTGACCAGCAAATCTCAAAAAGATAAGCTGTTTATTGTAATGTGTTTTTCATTTGAAAGTTTGTGATGTCTAGCATAGTCATTATATTCCCATTGTAGGGTTACTCTGTTTAACGTCTTTAAATAAATGTATATGATTAAAGTTTATGGGGCTTCTAAAATATTAAGTTTCTATCAGGCTTTTTCATAGATGTTAATGCTATTTACCCCCCACCCCCACCCCATAAATTTTGTTCTATCCTGCTTTTCACTTCACTAACTCAAATTAATATTCCTGTTCCATTTACTCCCTTTTAATCCAATGCATTTATGTCTCCTCTTATTTGGAAGTCATTTCTCACAAACCTTTAATAAATTTTTACCCTAATCACACATATCTGGAGATTCAAAGTGAACATCCAAAGATGAGAAGAAACATATCATCATTTTCTTTCTGGGTTTGGGTTAAGTCATAGTAATTGTTTCCACCTTCATTCATTTCCATGCAAATTTTATTATATTTTTCTTAGTAGTTGAATACCATACAATTGTATAAATATATTGCAATTTCATTATTCATTTATTAGTTGATAGATATTTAGGCTGATTATATTTTCTGGCTTTTGTGAATAAAGCAGCAATGATTATGAATAAATAGGTATCTCTAGAATAGGATGTTGAATATATCCAAGAACCATATGTCCGGATAATATGATATCTATATACTTAGCTTTCTAAGTATTTTCCACACTTATTTCCATAGTGCCCAGGTTGCAATCTCATCAGCAGTGAATTATTGTCCCTGCTTCCAAAAAGCCTTTCTAGCATTTATCATCTGTTGTTTTCTTGATGAAATGAAGGTTTAATTTCATTATTCTTCATGTATGTAGCTATCCAGTTTGGCTGGCACAATGTGTTGAAAATGTAATTCCCTAAAGCAGTGACTTTCATCCTGTGGGACACAATTCCCTTGGTACTCAAATGACCATCTCACAGGGTCACCAAATACCATTGGAAAACACAGATATTTACATTATGATTCATAACAGTAGCATACAAAATAATTTTATAATGGAGGGTGACCACCACATGAATAACATTATTGAAGGGTCACTTTAATAGAATCCTTAGGACCCTTAGGAAAGTTGGAAACCACTGGAAATCTGAACTGAATTGTTATATAACCTGTTAAAAGTCAGGCAGCTGGAAGTGTATGCATCATAACTTCTATTGATGAATGAGTTTTATTTATAAAAGATGTAAGTTGGTTTTATAAGTATAACTCTTTAATATAAATTGAAGTTTAGTATGGATAATGAAACCTCCACCAATACTTTTGTTGTTCAGGATTGTTGTATCCATCCAAGGCTTTTGTATTTTGATATGCAATTATATATTGTCTTTTCAAATAATATTAATAAATGTAATGAATTTTATGGCTATTATGAGGTATCTATTGATTATTTGGGGGGGTTACAATATTATTTCTGCCCATCCACATTCAGGAAAGATCTTTCTGTTTTCTGGTATCTTCTGACATTTCCTTTTGAGTGTTTTAAAATTAAGCTATAGAAAGAACAACAATATCAACCATCCAGATTCCCCAGAGCTCCCAGGGATTAAACCACCAACCAAAGAGTACACATGGAGGGACAGATGGCTCCAGCTGCATATGTAGCAGAGGATGGCCCTGTCCACAATCAATGGGAGGAGAAGCCCTTGGTCCTGTGAAGGCCCTGTTCCCTAGTGTAGGGGAATGCCAGGGCAGGAAGGCAGGAGTGTGTGGGTGGGTGGGGGAACACCCTTATGGAAGCAATGGGAGGGGCGATGGGATAGGGAGTTTCTAGAAAAGGGGCTAACATTAGAAATGTAAAAAAGAGCCTGGTGTGATGGCTCACGCCTTTAATCCCAGCACTTGGGAGGCAGAGGCAGGCAGATTTCTGAGTCCGAGGCCAGCCTGGTCTACAAAGTGAGTTCCAGGACAGCCAGGGCTACACAGAAAAACCCTGTCTCAAAAAACCAAAAATAAATAAATAAATAAATAGATAGATAGATAGATAGATAAATAAATAAGAAAAGAAATGTAAAAAAGAGAAAATATCCAAGAAAACAAACAAACAAAAAAACAAAAAGTCTTTTCACTTCATTGGTTAAAATTATTCCAAGAATACTTTGAATAAATTGTTAGTTAATGATTTTGTTTCCTTGATTTCTTTCTCAGTGCATTTGATTTTTGTATATATAAAGAGTACTGAATTTTATTTTAGATTTCTATCCTGTTATTTTGCTGAATGTATTCATCAGCTATAAGCTACAGAAGTTTTCAGTAACCATGTTTAAGATCTTTTATGCATATAATATCATGTGTAAGTAAAGATACTTTGACTTGTTCTTTCCCTGTTTGTATCCCCTTTGTATTTATCATGTGTCTTATTGTTCTAGCTAGGTCATGAAGAACTATACTGAACAGGAATCTTGTCTTGTTCCTGGTTCTAGAGGAAATGTTTTGAGTGTATTTCCATTTAAGATCTTGTTGGTTGTAGGCTTTTCTGTGAACCAACTTTGTTATGTTAAAGTATACTCCTTGAATCTCTAGTTTCTCTAAGACTTTTATTATGAATGGGTGTTTTAAATATTATGTAACACAGGGATTTCATTTTCTGATTTTGATCATTTGGTGTGCTGTATGTCTCTTGAATATCGATTTGCATTTAGTTTCTTAGTGTATGGAAATGTTCTTTTATAATTTTGTTGAAAATATGTTCTTTGTTTTTGACCTGGTACTATTCTTTTATACCTGGTATTTATATGTTTGATGTATTTAAATCATTCTAGAGTATCTGTGTGTTTGTTTTCATTTGACATTTTGTTGTGCTAAGTGATCCAATTATCCAATATGTCTACCTTGTGATCAAGATACATTCTCTATTTCCCTTATTCCAAATTATTGGCGAGGCTTTCCTATAAATGTTTTGTTTGATTTTTTTAATATTTTATTTCGTTTTCTTTCATTTTGTCTCTTTTTCAGAGATTATCTTATAGTAAAATTCATTTTCATGTTTTAAGTTGTTTAAATTATTGAATTCAAATGAGTTTTCTCAGTCTTTGCTATGGCATTTATTCAAATCCCCTAAACTTGTTTGATCATGTTTCTTTTTGATATTTTGAAATTATCGTCTTATAAATCATCTAGATCCATTTTCTCAGGAAATATTACTATGAGAATATTAAATTTTGATGGAGAATTATTGTTTTCGGTATTCATGTTTGTGTATTTGTGAATAGGCCCTAGGCATTTGAACTAAGGTAACTGGTAGTACTTATTGGTATGTATATATTAGTCCTCTTTAGTTAAGTGAGTGATAGAAGTTCTGTTTCCCACTACTCCAACTTGTCAGGTGGTTGACCAGCTGTATGAGATTTAGAATTCAGTCTTTGTGTGATTCTGTTTGGTTGTTCAAACGGAGACAGTTCTGTCTTATTTCATGCTAAATGAGGTTCCAGAGGCAAGGGACAGGCTGCACAGGATCCTCAGAGTAAGTCTTCAAGAGTACCATATACAAGTACCAAACCAAGACACTATTGTGGATGCCAAGAAGTGCATGCTGAAAGAAGCCTGATATGGCTGTCTCCTGAGAGGCCCTGCCAGAACCTTACAAATACAGAGGCAGATGCTCACAGCCAACCATTGGACTGAGCTCAGGGTCCCCAGTAGAGGAGTTAGAGAAGGACTGAAGGAGGTGAAGGGGTTTGCAACCACGTAGGAAGAGCAACGGTATCGGTATCAAGCAACCAGACCACCCAGAACTCTCAGGGACTAAGCCATCAACCAAGGAGTACACATGGCTCCAGCTGCATATGTAGCATAGGATAGCCTTGTCATGCATCAATGGGAGGAGAGGTCCCTGGTCCTATAAAGGCTAGATAGACGCCCCAGTATAGGGGAATTGAGGATGGGGACGTGGGAGTGGCTGGATGGATGGAGAAACACCCTCATAGAATCAGGGAGAGGGAGGATGGGAAAGGGGGTTTCCTGGAGGAAAGTGGGAAAGGGGATAGCTTTTGAAATGTAAATAAAAATATCCAATAAAAAAGAAAAAAGTATGAGGGAGCTGCAAAGGAGTTTTACTTAGGCAATGAGTTCTGCTGGAACTGGTAATATGAGTTTGGGATTCTTGCCCAGTCATGTGGTCCTCAGGCAAGTTATGTATTTTCATGAAGTTGCTGGTGTAGGGATAATGCCCTTCCCCTGGAATGGAGTAATCATCTAGTATCAGGGGTGGATGGGGCCGACAATGCTATTCTAGTGTTAGTGAAGAGACAGAGCCGTGTGTGTACAATGCTTATAAGCTATCTGACTAATTGGGGCAGGGGGGGGGCGTGTTAAGGGTACTTGGGAAGTTTGCATGGGGTTAACAACATATTTGGTTATCTTGAAGGGGTATAAATTGTTAGTTAAGACAATTCAGCCTTATGCACATCACATGGGTGAGTAGAGCTGTTGATATGGCTATAGTGCCTATGCCTGGAGATGGTTGACTCTCATAGAGTAGAAATTGCTATAGTGAGAGACAAGAACAGTATGCCTGTATAGCAAATGGACTAAATGTCTACAGCAGAAGTGAAAAAAGTTTGCTGTGTTGACAGAGTTGCTTTATATTGGAAAGTCTAGTCTACCTGGCTAAGGATGGAGACAGGGTTGTTCTTTCTGAATAGATGGGGCTAGTAGTAAAAATTGGAGCTCCTATCTGAAATGAGTATAGGGAAATGGACTCAGGAAAGAAGATGAGACATGCATTTCTTAGGCAGATTATAAAAGTTTCAGCTAGACTTTTTTCATGGATAACAAGACCACACAGCTAGGCATGGCACTACCTATACTGAGCTGAGTTCTGCACTATCAATCATCAATCAAGACAATCTCTCACAGACATGGTAACCTGCCAATGTGATCTGAGCAGTGCCCTAGTTTATAGCCATTCTTTTCAGATGATGTGTAATTTTGTCAAGTTAACAATGAAAACTAACTTCTAAAATATCTGACTATTCACAAAACTATTTTGCAACATATGAGTGACTTTCTGTTTCAATATTCTGGTAACTGTTATAAACTTATCTCATTTACATCTTTAGTTTCAGATTTTTCTTTTATGAAAAATTCTCCTTGTCATTTTCTACTTTTCAGCACTTTTTCATATACCGCTGTCATCACTACTTAAGGTTTCAAATTAGTGCATTATTTCTACATAGATATGATCTTATAGAATCATTGTAATTATTACACTTTGTTCACATTCATATTTGAACTTATATCAAATAAGTTGAGCATTGAACCCAAGACACTCTTATTTAGAGCATATATTCATCTTGGTTAATACTTTTCAATGTGAAGCCAGAATTTTATTTATTTAATTACTTTTTATTTTTAAGATTCAGAGTTGCCTAGTTATCATTCCTGTACAAAATGAATCTCTTCTCAGGTCAGTCTTACATTTTACTCATAGAAGTTCACTTTTTTCTGTCATTCTCTGTATGTGCCCACAGTTGTTTACTGTGCCAAGTTTACCTGATATAGCCACAAGGACTTAAGTTGAAGAAGCCACAAGACTGGGGATATGACAATTTTATTGAGAGCAATCAGACATTTTTATACGAGTATCAGAAACAGGATATAGTGGCAATTTTCAGGATCAATATAGTTGTAGTTGCCAGGATACAGTGATGTTTGCAATCTTTACAAGGTACACAAGATTAATGTCTAATACCAGTTATTCAATCAAGCTTGCATATTTCCTCAATGTCTAATAGAAGATACAGAGAAACATAAAGCTGCCTTAACACTTTACTGGCTGGGGTAATGTTTTTGTCTCTCAAAACCTGGAAAGCACACTGTGCCCCAGGATGCATGGACTCTAATCTGTAAAACCTTTTAACTATACCTTGCAAGGCAGCTAGACCAAAACAAGTTCACGATTCCCCACAATTCTTGACTTCTGTACATGTTTCAGGTTCACATAAGCACTATCATGTTCTGATTATTTTTCTTCCATTCAGTATGTAAACAATTATTTTAATGTAGTCAAACAGTATTCTCTGGTGCTCCCATACCATAATTACTAATTACTCTAATATTATTATTACTCCTACTGTGATTATTATTATAGTAACATGAATGAAATTAATATATTTATTCTGTACTTAAAAACATTATGAATTTATATTTACATACTAACATTCAAATTTCATCTAATTTTTAGTAGATAATATCCCATATATATTAGAATGGTCTAAGATCTTTACTGTGAGAATGTTCCAAATTTTGTTAGATGTCAGTGGTAAGTCCACCAAAATCTATCCGAATTTATTGTATTACAGAATGGAAAAGTTATTGGGGAAGTATTTGCAAAATGTTGAGCAAGTATATGACATAAATTATTAGGTTTATTTACATAATATAATAGTTGTCAGGGTTGCTTCTAAATTGAAAATGAAAATATAAGAAGTGTGTTATAAAATTCTGGTGGGAAAATATAAAATTATAGAAAAGAATACAAAGATGGATAAAGTAGTTGATATACACAGAAGCCTGTTGAAAAAACTCATTGTTGTTGATGACGATGATAGAGAAAAGTGAAATATCACCATGTAAAATAGTTAATTCTCCCAGGCAGAACACCCGCGCCGCCGCACCATCTTTCCTCTGAGCCCAGCGGACACAGCTAGGGACACCCCAGGACTTTAAGATCGCATTGGGGTTACGCGTGAGTGCAGAGGTGGTTTTGGGAGCAGCGGGTCAGCAGTTCACTCCAGGGGCAGGAACTGAGAACTCCGCCCCACCGGAGGCTGGGCCTCCCCCAGCCAGAACCGCGCCGCCACGCCATCTTTCCTCTGAGCCCAGGGGACACAGCTAGGGACACCCCAGGACTTTAAGATCGCATTGGGGTTACGCGTGAGTGCAGAGGTGGTTTTGGGAGCAGCGGGTCAGCAGTTCCTCCCAGGGGCAGGAACTGAGAACTCCGCCCCACTGGAGGCTGGGCCTCTCCCAGGCAGAACATCCGCGGGCGCGCGCCGCAGCCATCTTTCCTCTGAGCCCAGGGGACACAGCTAGGGACACCCCAGGACTTTAAGATCGCATTGGGGTTACGCGTGAGTGCAGAGGTGGTTTTGGGAGCAGCGGGTCAGCAGTTCCTCCCAGGGGCAGGAACTGAGAACTCCGCCCCACAGGAGGCTGGGCCTCTCCCAGCCAGAACACCCGCGCCGCCGCGCCATCTTTCCTCTGAGCCCAGCAACTCCTG